>MU894257.1:0-17540 GCA_036418205.1 Ostertagia ostertagi
GCGTGCCGCATCCCAAGAAGGGATTGATCAACGGCAAATGCTTTATCATTTATCCTTTAACGTGGTAGAGCTTTTGCTTACGTCGGCGTTGTCAATAACCATTAATACGAGAAATCAAAGGTTTTGCTTGATTGCTAAGTGTTTCCCAATGCAACGCCAAAAATTAGCTAGCGTATGGGCGAACTGAGCCCTCTGGTCGTGAAAGCAATTTCACCTATGTTGGTAAGAATGAAGCTGATCAAGCAGCAGACTTCTTCGGTGATCTTTGGATGCTTCTCATCAGTAGGTTGGCCAGCATTCCAGAAGCACGTAACGAAAAGAGGTCTTACTATGTATCAGTTGAAACCTGTTTGAGACTGCGCCTTTCCAGCCATCACTTTCCTTATTTTTCAACGAATCTTACCTCTACTATGCGCTTTCTTCGGTGGTGATTTTTTATTCTTTCCTACCAAACCATCTCTCGCTATTTTCAGAGAGTGAACTGGCTACATCGGAACGCTGCCGTCTTTTCTCGCAATAATCACCGCTGATCTCCTGCATCGCGGCTCTTTGGTTCTGGCTTACTTTGACTTGTTTGAAAGGCGCCTTTCGTTCCAGCTTAATTCGAATTATAGGGCATGTTTTCGTAGGGCTTAGATTCGACATTGCTGCTTTCTTTAGCCCACACAAGGGTCCTATTTCCAGTCAGGTGGCGATTTCAACCTTCCTGATATTTCGTGGAATGAGAATAACTCTGAAACTTCAGTTTTGGAAGATTCATCGATACATTAGGACCTCATAAACTCACTCATTCAGTTGAGGATCCCGCTAAGGCTAATCTTGCGCTGATTATCAACAGCTAAGTTCCGCATTCCACTGCGCACATGACTTCGGTGAAAGCTGACTGGGGAGCGTTAGGGTACAAAGGTAAGATATAAGCTGCTTCTCGAGACGCGTTAGCTGACTGTCCCCTTACGCGGTGGATTACGGAGCTACAGCGGTGTTAGTAAGCAACCATCATGCATTGAACGTCAGAATGATTTGGTGGTTGAATAATCTTAGCTGCAAATGATGTGAAGTGGAAGCACCCAGTAGAATGTTTATTCGAACATCCACCAGACACTTTTCGTAACTCTGTGGAGTCTAGCAGCTGTAATTTGGGGTGAGGACGAATGCAAATGAAACGATATTGAAATGAATTGCCTATCGCAGTTATCTTTCCTTATCGGTCTTTATCACTTTCTGTTCCTCACCAAATATGTTCCCGTCCCACCTGTACATCACTTCTTGGAACCAACGCCCCACTGCTGCTGGGACGCGCGCTATGAATTTCGTGAAATTTGCGTTTCAGCGCCTCTTATCAGCCCTTATCAGCCCTTATCACTTTCTGTACCCCACCAAACATGTTCCCACCCTGTACATCACTTCTTGGAACCAACGCCCCACTGCTGCTGGGACGCGCGCTATGAATTTCGTGAAATTTGCGTTTCAGCGCCTCTTATCAGACTCTTATCAGACCTTATCAGACCTTGCCATTACTTTCCGTCCCCCACCAAGTCTGTTTCCGTCCCAGCCCTTCCATCCTATTCAGAATTAAGCCATGCCTGCAGCGAAGGACGCTGCGAATTTCGTGACTGACAGTACACACAAACACACATACACAGACACACTTAGCGAATTATGCGGTCGTGAAGAAAGTTCTTGCGCTTTTCGACCTTGATTTTCAAATGCCTGTATCTCGGCTCATTCGAAACCTTTTTGATTGGAGTAAAGACTGTTAGAATCCACAAACCTCTGCCAATAAGAGCTGCGTTGAATCAGCCCGGTAGTGCAGAATACTGGAGCTCTAGAGACGATGACCCCGACGGAGGTAGGGTAAGTCCCAATCGCAATAAACTCGCAACCCCTTACTTGAGATGATTACAGGCACTGAAAATCAAGGGCGGCAACAAAAACCCTCCGTAACTCCTTTCAGAGAAGAGTTCAGCAGATAGTGAAAGCAGATTTGAGTTCAGCGTCTCATGCTGCGTACAGAAATGTGCACCTCATTTCATTTGGCCGGGTTGCCTAATGACCTTTCCTGGTCAGAGTTGGTGATGTCGGCTTGAGTTTACCAGGTAAAGGAAGCAAATTTGAGCTCAGCGTTCCCTGACACCTATAGTAAACATCTACATTTCATTAGATTAGTCAAATGGCGATGTGACTTCTCCTCCTTACGATTAGCTTAAATACCACGTAGAAAGAACAATCTTCTGTCTGGACTCCAAACTATTACTTCTTGTTACGTTTAAACAAGTGCACTTTTCGACACGCTAACGTGGACAGGCGTTCACAATTTGCATCGGTATATTGCGTTAGCGCCTGTTGAATTGGCTCGGAGCCAAAGAATAATAAGAGGAAGCGATTGCGATGAGGAGGCACCGCATTGGGGGAGTATATGCGCCACGCTACTTGGCTGCCAAGGAAGCGAAATGTGGCGCTTTCACAAAAAAGGTGCTGTGGTTGCTGAGCAGGACTTCCAAAGCACTCCACCCCGAAAGCGTTTTGCCCACTAGTTCAACAGGTGACGTGGGCGAGCTGTTTGCTGTTAGCTTTTCATTTCGGAAGAACATGTCCCTTTCAGCGGCCCTATCTTCCAATTTGCCTATGTAATGGCTTATGGAGTGTGCATAATTGGCGATCGCACGTACATTTGGGCGATTAGGCGACTAGGCGAGTAGGCGATTAGGCGTGGAGGACTACACACGTATCGATTGGTTTGCTTTCACCCTTGAAGCGTTGTATTCGAGTAGGCGGTTAGGCGATCGCTCAGTGGGCGGAGGAGCAAGTCAATGCGTACCCTACCGTTATCGCCTACTCGCCTACTCGCCTAATCGACTAGTCCCTTGAAGCCACGAGTCAGGATTAGACAGCCAGCAGAAGTCCTTCTCAGGGTGCTATAGTGGACTCCCCCAGCACTATCGCGAAGCAAAAGTGCGCAGGCAATGGCGCTAACTAAGCCCTTGCCGCGCTGCCCGCGCTGCCAGCGTAATCCACATGGTCTCTGCGTCTCTCGCGTATGACGTACTATCTCGCGTTCTCCCTCTCCTCGCAGCGCTGTGTCTCTCCGTCGTACTACGGCCGGCCTCCTAAGGGAAATTTAGTGTTTTCTATGGTGCTTTTTGCTTTTTCTCCTCACTAATGTTCCTCATTGCACCCCTTGCCTAATGTTTGAAAAAATAACGCATCAATTCAATCCCGGCTCGTGCCTTTAACATTCAGAACATTATGGTTGTTGGCATGATGGTGGCTATTGGGACTCGCACGTCCAAACAACTTCTATCTTTGTCGCCGATCAGTTCATGGTCCGAAAATTAACGAGCGGTTAAGGGGGTACTACTTTGCGAATTCTTGACGGAACTCTCTGCTTTTTTTTACCTTGACGTGCCATTAAGAACCCACACGTCCCTCTAAAGCCTTCTTTCTGAATTTTGTCGTACACTTGTGTATTTCTATGGGAAATGTGAGCAATTTTGGCTTAAGCTCTGCATCAGCAGTGAGGCATTTTCAAATGTTAGCCCACATTCCTATAAGAAATTACAGTACTCGCCGTTTGAAATCGAAAATTCACGCGAATAACGCGAATCCTCGTTAATTTCGTGAATTCGTTATAAGTCGGGTCAGAGTGAAGTATTCCAGAAACGGAAAACACCGTTGAACTCAGCTCTTCAAGCGCTACAAGATGGTGCTAAAATATTTTCAGAAAGCTTGATTTCGGAATGCGCCATGCACTCGATTTCATCTCAAAAAGTAGTTGCTCGCATGTGATGTGTATATAATCCCGCTTATGCGGGCTAACCGCTACACACAAAGAAGGGCCTCAAAACTTACCCCAGAATGCGCCACGTACTCAATCTCATCCACTACATTGTAAGATTAGATGAATGTTATTTTCCGAATTCTGAGATCTTCATTTCGTTTTCAAGCGCTTACTAGCTTTACGTGTTCCCTCTGCTCTCAATATCCCATCCTCTGTATATCAAGTGGAATCTTTGAACAGTTCTCAGCAGGCATAGTGGGCCTATTATGTGACATTTTCCATTTTCAGAGGACATGTTTTGCAGAAAGCTGTGAAGATAGCGAACAAATTCCTTCACTGTCGTAGACTACGGTCACTTGTCTGTAAGGATTATATGGAAAACTTGGCCGCAGGTGAGCGCTTCTTCCGTGGTGTGACCCCAAACATCACCCCTTGTCATGCCTTTGCCCCCTATTACGTGACAAGTCCCATTTTTAGAGGAATGTTTTGTAGAAAGCTGTAAAGGAAGCGAAGAATTTCCTTCACTGTCGTAGACTATGGTCACTTGTCTGTAGGAATTATGTGGAAAACTCGGTCGCAAGTAAGCGTTCCTTCCGTGGTGTGGCCCCAAACATGCCTCCTCGTCATGCCCTTGTGGAATGTTCAGATTTTTTGCATTTCCAGATGAACTCGCAGACCTGAAATGTGCCCCGTTAGCTTCCCCGTGAAAAATGCTATCGAATGATATGCATTACTTCCCCAGTTGAAACTTTGGTTTTCACCGTTTTCAGCCTTCCCCTATTGCCGGATCACCACGATTACTGCCCCAAAATCTCAAAGTTTCATTTTTCGTCGAAACTTTGTCTATTGGGGTAATTCGATGCCCTGATTACGAATATGACATTCATTTTTGATGCTGGTGTCATTTGGCGCCATTTGGCGCCGTTTGGCGCCAATTTGGCGCCACGGCTGTTTTCACCAAATCTGCTGAAACTTCGTCATTTGGGGTTATTTGGGGTCCTGATTACGAAAACGACACCCGTTTTTAGTGCTGGCGCCATTTAGCGCCGTTTGGCGCCTGTTTGGCGCCACGGCTGTTTTCACCAAATCTGCTGAAACTTCGTCATTTGGGGTTATTTGGGGTCCTGATTACGAAAACGACACCCGTTTTTAGTGCTGGCGCCATTTAGCGCCGTTTGGCGCCTGTTTGGCGCCGCGGCTGTTTCCACCAAATCCGCTGAAAACGTGTGTGTATGGGCTGTAGTGTAGGATGGATTCGTGGCTGCGACGTGGGAGTAACCCTTTCAAACTGCGCTAGAGACAAGTAGAGAGGAAGGTTTATTTAGATCAAAAAAATCAACAATAAATATACACAAACAACAAAGATCACGGGGCGATCGGAGGCGGGTTGTATCGATGGGACCGGACTACCGAGCGAGCCGGGGTCGGCAACCAGGTGCCCGGCGCAATCCCTTCTCTGCGATGAGCCACGAGAAGCTCTTTCCTCTGAGCCACTGAGGCTCTTCCCAATAGGCCAATAAGGCCAATTCACCGAGCCACTAAGGCTCCTCTCCTCAGGCCACTGAGGCCAAACCACTGAGCCACTGAGGCTACTTCTGAGCCTGGGCCCTCTTTCTTACGGGCCGTACAGCTCACAACCAACTACACACTAAGGCACCACACAGATGCCACCGGAACACTGGAACGCTGGAATCTGGAACACCAGAGCTCTGGAACACCGGAGCTCTGGAACTGGAACTGGAGATGGAGATACTACAAAGGAACCCGGACCCCTTTTATTGGGACCTTCCCGCGCCAATCAGTTGCCTCTGGCAAGGCGGTCTCCCATGACCACCCACGATCAACAACTGCCGCCTCCCCTATGATCTAGTTGGTTCAGACCAGCTGATCTACAGCTGATCTCTTGGGGCCAGCATATACCTCTCTGACATAGGGGTTATTTGGCGTCCTGATCACGAATATAACATTCCAGTCTTGACGCCGGCGCCATGTGGTGTCACAAACAACACTTCACAGTCAGAGCGTACTCTTAGGCACCTTTCTCAGAGCGCCGACTGTCAGACCGTGGAAAAGGTCATCGAATCGGAGACTTTCCCACGACAGGAAGGAGTCAGACCGTGGGAAAGGTCGCCGAATCAGACTTTCCTACGATAGGAAGGAGCCAGACCGTGGGAAAGGTCATCGAATCGGACTTCCACGACAGGAAGGAGCCTTTCGACAGGAAGGAGCCAGACCGTGGAAAACTGTGAGCTAAGCCAGAAGCATATTTCACGTTTTCACTGGAGATGCCTGTATGCGTTGGGCAGAGCAGCAATTCGACTGTAAGCTCTCCAGCTGCCACTGAGGATGGTAGTACCGTGCTCGATGTACTACTTCATGATGAGCCGCAGTCCGAAAAAGTCTCCTTTCCGGCTCTTCAATGCCTCCAAACAAGCCACTTGTGCCTGCGTACCCAACGTCGGCGGTTGTATTTACGTTTGATAACCAGTGTTTCGTCAGTTTCCCCCTCGCACCCAAACCTTCCGATGATCGGCGGGTTCCTCCTGAAGTGCCCCACACATTCGCCGCGGAAGAACCGCTCCCACTGAATTGAACTGCTGTGGCACATTGAGCTCGTATTCCTTGTCCTTCACCTTGCCCATGTCGCGCAGCCAGAAATAGGGCAGTGCGAACACCGTTGACTCAGGAAAGTTACAGTTCTCGAAAAAGGAATCCTCTCAGGCATGAACGAGAGGATTCCTTTTTCGAGAACCTGGTCTCGTTCGATGGTCCAGTGCGGCACGCTCGGCCCAAATAACCCCAAATGACGAAGTTTCAGCAGATTTGGTGAAAACAGCCGTGGCGCCAAATTGGCGCCAAACGGCGCCAAATGGCGCCAAATGACACCAGCATCAAAAATGAATGTCATATTCGTAATCAGGGCATCGAATTACCCCAATAGACAAAGTTTCGACGAAAAATGAAACTTTGAGATTTTGGGGCAGTAATCGTGGGCCCATCCGGCAATAGGGGAAGGCTGAAAACGGTGAAAAACCAAAGTTTCAACTGGGGAAGTAATGCATATCATTCGATAGCATTTTTCACGGGGAAGCTAACGGGGCACATTTCAGGTCTGCGAGTTCATCTGGAAATGCAAAAAATCTGAACATTCCACAAGGGCATGACGAGGAGGCATGTTTGGGGCCACACCACGGAAGGAACGCTTACTTGCGACCGAGTTTTCCACATAATTCCTACAGACAAGTGACCATAGTCTACGACAGTGAAGGAAATTCTTCGCTTCCTTTACAGCTTTCTACAGAACATTCCTCTAAAAATGGGACTTGTCACGTAATAGGGGGCAAAGGCATGACAAGGGGTGATGTTTGGGGTCACACCACGGAAGAAGCGCTCACCTGCGGCCAAGTTTTCCATATAATCCTTACAGACAAGTGACCGTAGTCTACGACAGTGAAGGAATTTGTTCGCTATCTTCACAGCTTTCTGCAAAACATGTCCTCTGAAAATGGAAAATGTCACATAATAGGCCCACTATGCCTGCTGAGAACTGTTCAAAGATTCCACTTGATATACAGAGGATGTGATATTGAGAGCAGAGGGAACACGTAAAGCTAGTAAGCGCTTGAAAACGAAATGAAGATCTCAGAATTCGGAAAATAACATTCATCTAATCTTACAATGTAGTGGATGAGATTGAGTACGTGGCGCATTCTGGGGTAAGTTTTGAGGCCCTTCTTTGTGTGTAGCGGTTAGCCCGCATAAGCGGGATTATATACACATCACATGCGAGCAACTACTTTTTGAGATGAAATCGAGTGCATGGCGCATTCCGAAATCAAGCTTTCTGAAAATATTTTAGCACCATCTTGTAGCGCTTGAAGAGCTGAGTTCAACGGTGTTTTCCGTTTCTGGAATACTTCACTCTGACCGACTTATAACGAATTCACGAAATTAACGAGGATTCGCGTTATTCGCGTGAATTTTCGATTTCAAACGGCGAGTACTGTATTTAATGAAAATGCAACAGCTTGACCTCCAGAGTTATGTATATACATTCAACTTTTCAAACTAGCGACTACAGAAGGAGTGATGTAGATGTAAGGCGCACACTTACACATTTAATAACTTTCCTTCGTCCCTGGTTTATAAGAACTGAAATAAATACACAACAGTATATGAAATGAAAGGCCTCCGAAATTTGTACTAAATCGTTTGTCTTTCAGCTGTGCACTACGACAAGAACGACTTATCAGTATGGTTTCCTAGGTTCCACCGTAACCACGTCACTGGAGCGCGCTTTAAGCACTGGAGCGCGCAATCGGACCGACGCATGCGTAAACCGGTCCTCTAATCTGGACTGAGCCTGGGGCACTATAGCACCTTTCCCGCGACAAGCCGGTGGCAGCCCAACAAAATCCCTGCGGCGAATCGACGTGCACCGCACGCCTTCATGGCGCATCGCAATTACAGAGATTACGAAGTCCGATGAGTGACCGCAACCGTAACCCGTGACTGGTTGGCGCGCGATGCCACGTGTCATCGATTAGAATTCGACGTGCCCTTTTGTCGTTTTTCCGCGCACTCCACGGCGACAAATGGACGTTGTAGAACCTGGCTCTTGTACGGATGGTATATAGGAGGAGTGCGGCAGGTAGTCGAACTTGCCGGCAAGGGATTTGGCGGCACCCCGGGGTTACCCTCTCTTGCCCTTCGCGCAGGGTGAAAATCGCTTGAGGGAACGATAACGGCTCGTCGAGGGTTTCTTTCACGCTCTCCCACGCGGATGCTCACTCTCGTCCACCCGCGAGCCGTCTGTGCTCTCCGCGCATGCATTCGAGCCATGGTCGAGGAATTCCTCGACCGTTATTCACCCTGCCTGCGCGCGCAGCCGCCTGCCTCGTCCGCGAAGCGGCGAGGCGAGCGCTGCGTGTATCGGATAGTCGCCCAAGGGCGGCTGTGGTGGAGGGGGTATTGTGCACTCGCCAGCGAGGCATTATACCCTCTCACGTTGGTGCTGAAACGTGTGGGTACACAGCAGTAGTGTAGCTGCGCGCTCCAGTGCCAACGTGGATTACGGTAGCGGTCACTCATCGGACTGTTAAAACCGGCTTGTCGCCTCGCAGGGGAGCAGGTCCTCACCTGGGGTCGGATACTGAATGTTTAGGAAGGGGATGGGGCCCTTGACCCGCGATGCTGAATGTTGGGGACCCCAGCAGAGTTTCGTCGCGGGATCGGGGCCACTGAGCCGGTCCTTTGATTTTACGACTTACGTTTTCACCTTTCACTGTTTTATACGTATTTGTCCACGTATATACAGCTACCAGGTTTGCTCCGCCCGCTATCGCGCGCATCACAGGGTAGGGAGGAACCACGGAATAGCAGCATGACGTACTCCATTAACCACCTCACTATTGAATGTGTTATACCTCCTTATACCCCTTCTCTCCGGCGCATGGCAGCGCCATGTTCTCTCTCCCTTTCTCCTCTCCCCCTTCCCTCCCTACTCCCTGGTTTTGTGAGCGGTCGGTCCGGACGGACAGAACGACACACGCACACACACACCGACAAACCGACACACCAAACTTCTGTGTTAGCGAAGTAAGTGCGTATTCGTCTTCGTATAGCATACATTATACGAGAAATCAAAGATTTTGCTTGATTGCTAAGTGTTTCGCAATGTAACGCCAAAAATTAGCTAGCGTATGGGCGAACTGAGCCCTCTGGTCGTGAAAGCAATTTCACTAGTTATGGGTGGTATAAGAATGAAGCTGATCAAGCAGCAGACTTCTTCGGTGATCTTTGGATGCTTCTCATCAGTAGGTTGGCCAGCATTCCAGAAGCACGTAACGAAAAGAGGTCTTACTATGTATCAGTTGAAACCTGTTTGAGACTGCGCCTTTCCAGCCATCACTTTCCTTATTTTTCAATGAATCTCACCTCTACTATGCCCGGATCTTCGGGGGGTGATTTTTTATTCTTTCCTACCAAACCATCTCTCGCTATTTTCAGAGAGTAACTGGCTACATCGGAACGCTGCCGTCTTTTCTCGCAATAATCACCGCTTGACTTAAAAATCGCCCTGCAGCGCGGCTCTTTGGCTTTGCTGGTTACTTTGAGCTTGTTGAAGGCGCCTTTCGTTCCAGCTTAATTCGAATTATAGGGCATGTTTTCGTGGGGCTTAGATCGACATTGCTGCTTTCTTTAGCCCACACAAGGGTCCTATTTCCAGTCAGGTGGCGATTTCAACCTTCCTGATATTTCGTGGAATGAGAATAACTCTGAAACTTCAGTTTTGGAAGATTCATCGATAATCATTAGGCACCTCATAACTCATCATACAGTTGGGCATTCCCGCTAGGCGTAATCTTGCGCGGGAATTATTCAACAGCTAAAGTTCGCATTTCCACTGCGCACATGACTTCGGGGCGAAGCTGACTGGGAGCGGTTAGGTACAAGGTAAGATATAAGCTTGCTTCTCGAGACGCGTTAGCTGACTGTCCCCTTACGCGGTGGATTACGGAGCTACAGCGGTGTTAGTAAGCAACCATCATGCATTGAACGTCAGAATGATTTGGTGGTTGAATAATCTTAGCTGCAAATGATGTGAAGTGGAAGCACCCAGTAGAATGTTTATTCGAACATCCACCAGACACTTTTCGTAACTCTGTGGAGTCTAGCAGCTGTAATTTGGGGTGAGGACGAATGCAAATGAAACGATATTGAAATGAATTGCCTATCGCAGTTATCTTTCCTTATCGGTCTTTACCATTTTCTTTTCCTCACCAGATATGTTCCTGTCCCCATGTACATCGCTTCTTGGAATTAACGCTCCACTGCTGCTCGGACGCGCGCTACTGATTTCATGAAATTTGCGTTCCTTCGCCTCTTATCAGCCCTTATGGGACCTTATCACTTTTTCTCCCCAGTAAACATGTCCAGCGTGCACATTACTTCCTGAAATCAACGCCCCGCTGCTGCTGGGACACGTGCCACGAATTTTGTGGAATTGGCGTTCCAGCGCGCCTTATCAGACTTTATCAGACCTTATCAGACCTTGCCATTACTTTCCGTCCCCCACCAAGTCTGTTTCCGTCCCAGCCCTTCCATCCTATTCAGAATTAAGCCATGCCTGCAGCGAAGGACGCTGCGAATTTCGTGACTGACAGTACACACAAACACACATACACAGACACACTTAGCGAATTATGCGGGCCTTAAGAAAGATCTTGTGCTTTTTGACCTTGAATTTCGAATACATGTATCTCGGCTCATTCAAAACATTTTTTATTGAAGTGAAAACTGTTAGAATCCACAATGGGCTGGTAATAAGATATGGGTTGAATTAGCCCGGCCGCGCAGAATCCCAGAGCTCTAGAGACGATGACCCCGACGGATAGGGTAAGTCCCAATCGCAATAAACTCGCAACCCCTTACTTGTGATGATTACAGGCACTGAAAATAAGGGCGGCAACAAAAACCCTCCGTAACTCCTTTCAGAGAATAGTTCAGCAAATAACGAAAACAGATTTGAGCTCAGCGTCTTGTGGTGCATATAGAAATGTGCACCTCATTTCATTTGGCCGGGTTTGCCTAATGACCTTTCCTGGTCAGAGTTGGTGATGTCGGCTTGAGTTTACCAGGTAAAGGAAGCAAATTTGAGCTCAGCGTTCCCTGACACCTATAGTAAACATCTACATTTCATTAGATTAGTCAAATGGCGATGTGACTTCTCCTCCTTACGATTAGCTTAAATACCACGTAGAAAGAACAATCTTCTGTCTGGACTCCAAAATATTACTTCTTGTTACGTTTAAACAAGTGCACTTTTCGACACGCTAACGTGGACAGGCGTTCACAATTTGCATCGGTATATTGCGTTAGCGCCTGTTGAATTGGCTCGGAGCCAAAGAATAATAAGAGGAAGCGATTGCGATGAGGAGGCACCGCTAATGTGGGGGCGTGATATGCGCACCAGCTAATTTGGATCGGGCCAAGGAAGCGAAATGGGCCGCTTTTCACAAAAAAGGTAGCTGGAGTGCCTGAGCCAGATTCAAAGTGCTCCCCCGAAAGCGTTTTGCCCACTAGTTCAACAGGTGACGTGTGCGAGCTGTTTACTGTTAGCTTTTCATTTCGGAAGAACATGTCCCTTTCAGCGGCCCCTATCTCCAATTCTGCCTAGTAATGCGGAGATGTGCATAAATGGGCGACACCGCTAACTGGGACATTAGCGATAGGCGAGTAGGCGATTTAGGCGTGGAGGACTAACACACGTAGCGATCGGTTGGTTAACCCGTGAGCGTTGCGATTCGAGTTAGAGCGGTTAGACGACCGCTCAGTGGGCGGAGGAGCAAGTCAATGCGTACCCTACCGTTATCGCCTACTCGCCTACTCGCCTAATCGACTAGGTCCCTTGAAGCCACGAGTCAGGATTAGACAGCCAGCAGAAGTCCTTCTCAGGGTGCTATAGTGGACTCCCCCAGCACTATCGCGAAGCAAAAGTGCGCAGCAATGGCGCTAACTAAGCCCTTGCCGCGCTGCCCGCGCTGCCAGCGTAATCCACATGGTCTCTGCGTTCTCTCGCGTATGATGTACTATCTCGCGTTCTCCCTCTCCTCGCAGCGCTGTCTCTCCGTCGTACTACGGCCGGCCTCCTAAGGGAAATTTAGTGTTTTCTATGGTGCTTTTTGCTTTTTCCTCTCACTAATTTCCTCATTGCACCCCTTGCCTAATGTTGTTAAAAAAATAACGCACCAATTCAATCCCGGCTCGTGCCTTTAACATTCAGAACATTATGGTTGTTGGCATGATGGTGGCTATTGGGACTCGCACGTCCAAACAACTTCTATCTTTGTCGCCGATCAGTCATGGCCGAAAATTAACGAGCGGTTAAGGGGGTACTACTTTGCGAATTCTTGACGGAACTCTCTGCTTTTTTTTACCTTGACGTGCCATTAAGAACCCACACGTCCCTCTAAAGCCTTCTTTCTGAATTTTGTCGTACACTTGTGTATTTCTATGGGAAATGTGAGCAATTTTGGCTTAAGGCTCTGCATCAGCAGTGAGGCTTTTCAACTGTTACCATTCCTTAAGATTATTACAGTACTCGCCGTTTGAAATCGAAAATTCACGCGAATAACGCGAATCCTCGTTAATTTCGTGAATTCGTTATAAGTCGGCTCAGAGTGAAGTATTCCAGAAACGGAAAACACCGTTGAACTCAGCTCTTCAAGCGCTACAAGATGGTGCTGTTATTTTTCAGAAAGCTTGATTTCGGAATGCGCCATGCACTCGATTTCATCTCAAAAAGTAGTTGCTCGCATGTGATGTGTATATAATCCCGCTTATGCGGGCTAACCGCTACACACAAAGAAGGGCCTCAAAACTTACCCCAGAATGCGCCACGTACTCAATCTCATCCACTACATTGTGAGATTAGATGAATGTTATTTTCCGAATTCTTAGAGATCTTCATTTCGTTTTCAAGCGCTTACTAGCTTTACGTGTTCCCTCTGCTCTCAATATCATCCTCTGTATATCAAGTGGAATCTTTGAACAGTTCTCAGCAGGCATAGTGGGCCTATTATGTGACATTTTCCATTTTCAGGAGGACATGTTTTGCAGAAAGCTGTGAAGATAGCGAACAAATTCCTTCACTGTCGTAGACTACGGTCACTTGTCTGTAAGGATTATATGGAAAACTTGGCCGCAGGTGAGCGCTTCTTCCGTGGTGTGACCCCAAACATCACCCCTTGTCATGCCTTTGCCCCCTATTACGTGACAAGTCCCATTTTTAGAGGAATGTTTTGTAGAAAGCTGTAAAGGAAGCGAAGAATTTCCTTCACTGTCGTAGACTATGGTCACTTGTCTGTAGGAATTATGTGGAAAACTCGGTCGCAAGTAAGCGTTCCTTCCGTGGTGTGGCCCCAAACATGCCTCCTCGTCATGCCCTTGTGGAATGTTCAGATTTTTTGCATTTCCAGATGAACTCGCAGACCTGAAATGTGCCCCGTTAGCTTCCCCGTGAAAAATGCTATCGAATGATATGCATTACTTCCCCAGTTGAAACTTTGGTTTTTCACCGTTTTCAGCCTTCCCCTATTGCCGGATCCCCCCACGATTACTGCCCCAAAATCTCAAAGTTTCATTTTTCGTCGAAACTTTGTCTATTGGGGTAATTCGATGCCCTGATTACGAATATGACATTCATTTTTGATGCTGGTGTCATTTGGCGCCATTTGGCGCCGTTTGGCGCCAATTTGGCGCCACGGCTGTTTTCACCAAATCTGCTGAAACTTCGTCATTTGGGGTTATTTGGGGTCCTGATTACGAAAACGCACGCCCCGGTTGTACGTGCTGGCGCCATTTAGCGCCGTTTGCCGCCGGTTTGGCGCCACGGCTGTTTTCACCAAATCTGCTGAACTTTCGTCATTTGGGGTTATTTGGGGTCCTGATTACGAGAACGACACCCGCTTTTTAGTGCTGGCGCCATTCGGCGCCGTTTGCGCCTGTTTGGCGCCGCGGGTGGGTTCTTCCACCAAACTCGCTTGAAAAGCGCTGGTGGGATGGGGCTGTTAGTGATAGGCATGGATTTCGGGGGCTGCGAGTCGGGAGCCTAACCCTTTCAATACTGCGCCGAGAGACAATGGAAGAAGGTTTATGTTGGATCCAGAAGAAATCAATAAATCAATAGTACAGAGCTACAAGATCACGGGGGCGACTGGAGGCGGGGTTGTATCGATTGGCGACGGGACTACGAGGCGAGCCCTGGCGTCAGACTGTCTGGCAACCAGATAGCCCGGCGCAATCCCTTCTCTGCGATGAGCCACGAAAGCTCTTTCCTCTGAGCCACTGAGGCTCTTCCCAACAGGTCAATTAAGGCCAATTCACCGAGCCACTAAGGCTCCTCTCCTCAGGCCACTGAGGCCAAACTCACTGAGCCACTGAAGGGCTACTTCTGAGCCTGGGCCCTCTTTCTTACGGGCCGTACAGCTCACAACCAACTACACACTAAGGCACCACACAGATGCCACCGGAACACTGGAACGCTGGAATCTGGAACACCAGAGCTCTGGAACACCGGAGCTCTGGAACTGGAACTGGAGATGGAGATACTACAAAGGAACCGGACCCCTTTTATTGGGACCTTCCCGCGCCAATCAGTTGCCTCTGGCAAGGCGGTCTCCCATGACCACCCACGATCAACAACTGCCACACCTCCCATATGATCTAGTTGGTTCAGACCAGCTGATCTACAGCTGATCTCCTGGGGCACCGATATACCTCTCGTGTCTACAGGGGTTATTTGGCGTCCTGATCACGAATATAACATTCCAGTCTTGACGCCGGCGCCATGTGGTGTCACAAACAACACTTCACAGTCAGAGCGTACTCTTAGGCACCTTTCTCAGAGCGCCGACTGTCAGACCGTGGAAAAGGTCATCGAATCGGAGACTTTCCCACGACAGGAAGGAGTCAGACCGTGGGAAAGGTCGCCGAATCAGACTTTCCTACGATAGGAAGGAGCCAGACCGTGGGAAAGGTCATCGAATCGGAGACTTTCCCACGACAGGAAGGAGCCAGACCGTGGAAAACTGTGAGCTGCTAAGCCAGAAGCATATTTCACGTTTTCACTGGAGATGCCTGTATGCGTTGGGGAGCAGAGCAAGTCAACTTCGCTGTAAGCTCCTCCGCTGCCGACTCTAAGAGCGATGGTAGTACCGTTCGCCTGCGAATGTATCGTACTTATGTTGAGCGCCAGGTCCGAAAAAGTTCCCTTCCGGGCTTTCTGTGGCTCCAACAGCCACTGTGTACCTGCCTGCGTACCCAACGTCGGCGGTTGTATTTACGTTTGATAACCAGTGTTTCGTCAGTTTCCCCCTCGCACCCAAACCTTCCGATGATCGGCGGGTTCCTCCTGAAGTGCCCCACACATTCGCCGCGGAAGAACCGCTCCCACTGAATTGAACTGGTGTGGCACATTGAGCTCGTATTCCTTGTCCTTCACCTTGCCCATGTCGCGCAGCCAGAAATAGGGCAGTGCGAACACCGTTGACTCAGGAAAGTTACAGTTCTCGAAAAAGGAATCCTCTCAGGGCATGAACGAGAGGATTCCTTTTCCGAGAACCTGGTCTCGTTCGATGGTCCAGTGCGGCCACGCTCGGCCCAAATAACCCCAAATGACGAAGTTTCAGCAGATTTGGTGAAAACAGCCGTGGCGCCAAATTGGCGCCAAACGGCGCCAAATGGCGCCAAATGACACCAGCATCAAAAATGAATGTCATATTCGTAATCAGGGCATCGAATTACCCCAATAGACAAAGTTTCGACGAAAAATGAAACTTTGAGATTTTGGGGCAGTAATCGTGGGATAGTGATCCGGCAATAGGGGAAGGCTGAAAACGGTGAAAAACCAAAGTTTCAACTGGGGAAGTAATGCATATCATTCGATAGCATTTTTCACGGGGAAGCTAACGGGGCACATTTCAGGTCTGCGAGTTCATCTGGAAATGCAAAAAATCTGAACATTCCACAAGGGCATGACGAGGAGGCATGTTTGGGGCCACACCACGGAAGGAACGCTTACTTGCGACCGAGTTTTCCACATAATTCCTACAGACAAGTGACCATAGTCTACGACAGTGAAGGAAATTCTTCGCTTCCTTTACAGCTTTCTACAGAACATTCCTCTAAAAATGGGACTTGTCACGTAATAGGGGGCAAAGGCATGACAAGGGGTGATGTTTGGGGTCACACCACGGAAGAAGCGCTCACCTGCGGCCAAGTTTTCCATATAATCCTTACAGACAAGTGACCGTAGTCTACGACAGGAAGGAATTTGTTCGCTATCTTCACAGCTTCTGCAAAACATGTCCTCCGAAAATGGAAAATGTCACATAATAGGCCCACTATGCCTGCTGAGAACTGTTCAAAAATTTCACTTGATATACAGAAGATAGGATATTGAGAGTAGAGGGAACACGTAAAGCTACGTAATGCGGCTTCGAAAACGAAAATGAGGCCTCAGTACGTTCGGACTTCCTTTGCTCGTAATAACCGTAAATATACGAAGTCACAATGGATGAGATTGAGTACGTGGCGCATTCTGGGGTAAGTTTTGAGGCCCTTCTTTGTGTGTAGCGGTTAGCCCGCATAAGCGGGATTATATACACATCACATGCGAGCAACTACTTTTTGAGATGAAATCGAGTGCATGGCGCATTCCGAAATCAAGCTTTCTGAAAAAATTTTAGCACCATCTTGTAGCGCTTGAAGAGCTGAGTTCAACGGTGTTTTCCGTTTCTGGAATACTTCACTCTGAGCCCGACTTATAACGAATTCACGAAATTAACGAGGATTCGCGTTATTCGCGTGAATTTTCGATTTCAAACGGCGAGGACAATCCTGGGTCGTGAGTCGCCCGGGCCAACCAAGCCTTCCATCCCTCCGGGGTCGGTTAATTGGTACCAGACTTGTCTGGGAGGATAAAAACACTGACTTGTACATCGGCTGGCCCCCGCAAGTCATTGTATAGGCCACATCGCATTCAAACGCCACTACGAATGTACAAATGGAAGTAGAATGCGTGCCGCATCCCAAAAAGGGATTGATCAACGGCAAATGCTTTATCCTTTATTGGCCAAAAAACATACGTAAGTGATGAAGGATCGAACATATCATCTTGACTGCTTTTGCATCTTCCTTTTTTTAAACGTTCACACAATCTAGCACAAGGGCCCGTACAACACTACCACAAACAAGCAAT
>MU894258.1:0-13733 GCA_036418205.1 Ostertagia ostertagi
GCATTCGAGACTTGCAAAAGTGCTTGGCAAGCAGCGCTCGATTATGCTGCGCTCCTCCAAACAGTAATGTCAATTCACTCTTCTAGACCCTTTCGAGAACATGTCTACATTTACGAGGCTCAAATGCCTGAAAAAGTAATCAACTCAGGAGATCCCATTGAAGTAAAGAGAGTAGGCCTGTTTTCTCGTGGTTTCTCGATATTCTTATAAGCTCACATTAGTGGGAACAAATCCAGCTGCAAACTCCAGAAAAATTTAAACAACCTCTCTACTCCAATAGCCAAGTTCAACGAAGGAACAGCATTGAGTTCATCCATAATTCCCTCCAATGGTGAATAGCGTCGTGAGGACCATCGAAGTTAAGCATGGTGGCGCCAAAAAGAGGCAGTTGGGAGAAAACAAAACCCTTTGTAATTTCAAGAAATGTTTCCGGTCAATTTGGAGCTGGCCCACTGCCAAGTTTCTTTTTTAATTAAATTTTCATTCGAATCTCTCATGACCCATACCAACTGGGAAGCAAGCGTGCGGCTTTTTTACGAGGCGACCAAATTTGATGAATTTGCAGAATTGCGGTTCTTGCAGCTCAAAAGTGCACGAGGAAGGCAACAGGGATAACTGATGTTCACGAATATGGCACATTTTTTGGCCCTAGTCGCAACTTCGTGCAAAATAGCAGTTTGCAGGAAATTCTACTTGTTGAGCTGGATGTAGAGGTTGTTTGGTAGCCTGATTACTAATATGACATTCAGTTTTGGCACAAGCGTCAAAGCGCTAAACGCCAATTTGGCGCAGCATGGCATCGAAGCCGCAGAATTGCAAAAATAGCGCCAAAGCGCCAAATATAGATGTCGTGGCCGTGTTTAGGCGCCACAGACAACCATTTCAGAAGGGGTATAAGCGAGGAAATTTCCCTCACCTTTCTAAGTCATTGCCGGTTTTTCGCTTGCTTAAAGGCAAGATTCAGGATTGAATTATGAGTTAATTCCACTTAAATGTGAAAGTAGGGGTAGGTAGTGGACCGCCAGTGCAGAAAAGAGAAAAAGAAATCGTGAAATGCTTAGGAAATACGAGCCATTTCCTCTACGGTGCGGAGAAGTTCAAAAGGCCGGCAGGGAGATGAGAGATAATGTGAGCGCGGAGAGCGCTAGAGAAGTCTAAGTAGAGAGAGCATAGCAGATCAACATTCCGACGCAGTCAAGATATCGAGCGGTGGGCGGAGCGTGTCGCAGCAGGTGGAGCGTGTCAAAGTTCTTAGAGCCTAGCGTCTAAATAACGGTTTTCGAAGTAGGGAAGTGACGCGACCCATACACTTGCGTGCCTAGCGCTTCTAGCCACCGTAAAGGCTCATTAAGTGGGTCTGAGCCCGAACTTTGCCTTTAAAAGGATTGTTAACCAACCCTGAATGTGTGTCAAGCTGTGCCGTATTGCTAATCTGCTATGTTCCCTCACTCCAGAGATTTCATTGCTCTCCTTGGCGCTCATAATCTCTTATATCGCTGTCCTGTCTCTTACCATTAGACTCCTCCACAGCACAGAACAATTAAATTCGTAATTTCTCTATTTTGATGGTTTCTTTTTCCTTTTTCATGACTGGCGCTCCATTTCGCAATTCTCATATTTTGGCGCAATCACCACATCACCAAAATCGTGGGGCAATGGGCCGCGTGCATCACATGGCGATGCACGCAAGCACTAGGAGAGGACTAGTTCCGCTTGACTTATTTTGACATTTTCATATTCTCAAAGTATCCCTTACATTGAAGCACCCAAAAAACAGTACACGTACTATCGAGAATGAAATTTTTGATGGAGTTATGGCCGCTAATGAGAAAATATGGGAAAAGGCGCGGAAATACTTGCATAAAGTCGGTCCCTAATGTGCTTAATGGCCCTATCATTTTGCAGCGCGCTGTGTGTATCCAATTGCCTTGACGATGTCGGATAACGCTAATGCGCACATTCTAGGAGGTCCAACCATTATAAGTTCAAGCCCAAGCCTAAGCATAGGCCTAACCTTAGGCCAACCCCAGTATTTCTATCCTCTCGAAAAAGTCTGGCTTCAATCATCATGATCAGCTTTGGTGACCGACCTAGGCAGAACTGAATGTGTCCCCGTTACAAGTCACTGGTGAGGAGGAGGACCGCAATTCGAGCTAATCTGCCTCTGATAATTGCCATGCGCATCCTCTCATTTACAGTTGCCCCATTCCAACATTCACAATTACATTCTCGTCCTGGTTGATCCATAGCGTCTCTTTGGCGTCAAAGACCGGACGGCTTCGCTCATTATTCTGCGATTCCAGACGTTCCCATGGTATTAACCCTCTAATGAGCATGCGCAGACGTGAGCGTGGGTCCGAAAGGCTGGTCTGGAAGGGGAAATCTGAGGAGACTGCAATAGGCTCGTCTGCTTTCCCTCATTTCAGCTTTGCCTAGCAACATCTCTTTTCCTTTTTCAAGTTTTTTTTTCGATTTTCTCCTTGTTATTTAGTTTTTGCTTTAGTATGCATCTTATAGAAAATATTAAACATAAACACTTTTAGTAGAAGTAGTAAAGAAAACTAAGAATGAGAAATTGAAAATAGCTCGAACATGCTCTAATAAAGAAGATTTCATAAGTAGGGTAAAATATACTATGTAGAAAGCAATTAAACGAATCTGGATATAGTACAGATATCTTTATTATCAATCTGATAAAGTGCTCTGCTAAAAACACTTTTATAAAATATAAATATGAACTAAAAATGGACGATTTACTAGAGTTTCTTCGAAAACTTGATGACCCTTGAAAAGAAAATGAATATGCATCGGTAGAGAATGATAAACAATGATGAAGTTCATACACGTACCCTCGCTTTCAAATGACCAGAAATTGTGCAATTGCAGAAATTGACGTGGCATTAACGTGGCATCGAATTCAAGAACATCTTTGAGCACACGTGATGTCACCATTTGTGCTCAAAGATGTTCTTGAATCGATGCCACGTTAATGCCACGTCAATTTCTGCAATTGCACAATTTCTGGTCATTTGAAGGCGAAGGTAATATCGTGACTAGCCTCTCATTTTATTTCTATCAACTATGAGGAAGACGGAAAAAAATCGGTGAGTCCACTTCTTTATATTAATATCAAGTAATAAACAGCTCCCTTTCATTTTTTCATATGAAACGCTTTGTTTTGCTTTGGTGTGATCAAATCATATTGATTTTATACACTTTGTTCTCGTTACTAAAAATCAAACATGTTTCACTATAGGTTTCAACATTTTTTTTAATTTATAATACTATTCAATTAAGCTTGATAAATAAAATAGTGTCTATTGCAACAAATTGTTGGATCCTCTCTTTCCTTTAACTGATGCAGCACACTCGAAAGGACTGTCGTTTCGTTTAGTCTCACGTCTAAGGGCACGGTGAAAAACGGGGCGCACTAAAACTTTTCCTTTGAATTACACCCGAGTGAATGCAATTTTGAAGAAGAACATTATATGATGTATGAAGGTCTAAAACAACTTTTGATGGTTACTAACAAAATAAAATAACAAAAACTAAACAAATCACTATACATATGTAAATCGACAAATTTTATTGTTCAGAATCCGTTCGGGGGGCGGAAGTGGTGTAGTGACAAGTGGCGCGCTTACCACGCGAGCGGTCCGGGGATCAAATCCTGGGTCGTGAGTCGCCCGGGCCAACCAAGCCTTCCATCCCTCCGGGGTCGGTTAATTGGTACCAGACTTGTCTGGGAGGATAAAAACACTGACTTGTACATCGGCTGGCCCCCGCAAAGTCATTGTATAGGCCACATCGCATTCAAACGCCACTGCGAATGTACAAATGGAAGTAGAATGCGTGCCGCATCCCAAAAAGGGATTGATCAACGGCAAATGCTTTATCCTTTTATTTTAATCCGTTCTTAGGCTTTTTTAATTTTGAATATTGGAAAAATACTATACAAAATGAAAAGGAAAAATATCAAGTTAGTTTTCGATGTGATGAATTTTCTTGAAATTACGCCACTCTCTACTTCACATTCGAAGGCCAACACGTTTCGTATTGAATGCATTTGGCCGCACTAACAACGGCACGCAGAGCTGAGCCTATGTGAATTTGAGTTCATCACTTTCTATCCCTACTATATATAAGCGGCTAGCGTGTGTCTGTTGGTGTGTGTGTGTGTGTGTGTGTGTATGTTTGAACGGAAATTCATAGCTCGAGTCACAGTAACGATAGCGCAGTGGTTCTTAAATATGTTATAGGGGGTGGGATGGGGACACAAGTGGTACGTGATAGGAACTGATAACGACTGATAATAGCTGATAAGAGGGGCTAGAAAGCGAGCATCGCCAATTTCGTTTTGCCGTTCATATTGGTAAAGAGCGTCTATACTTACAAGTCTTATGTGGGGCGGTCCCGGGACATTGGTGGTACATGATTGGAAGCGATAGCAACTGATAATGGCTGATAAGATGCGCTAGAACGCAAAAGTCGTCGATTCCGTTGCCTGGCTCGCGTTGACACCAGAGCAACCATACTTACAAGTGTTATGTGGGGTGGGACGGGGACATTGTTGGTGGGTGCCAGAAACTGATAACGATTGATAAGGGCCGATAAGGCGCGTCAGAACGCAAAAGTCGTTAGTTCCGTTACGCAGCGTTGACACTAGAGCGTTCCTACTTACAAATTGTAGTAAGTCGTAGTAGTACAAACAAAGGTACGTGCACATTATTTTGATATATCCAGCTTACTTAATAGAATTCGACTGCATAAACTTGAAAAAAACAAGTCTTCAGCAAATGATAAACTGCTAAAAGGACCCAGCCACGCCAATCCGGGGTCTAAAAATGTGAATAATTAAGAATGAAAGCATCAGCCACTTATGTAAATAGGCATATTTCCGTTTTATTTTGAGACTGACAGCAATCCTATTCACCGCTAAATTATCTTAATTCAAGAAAAATGCTGGATGTTTACAGTTGTGATCAATATACCACAGCTCTGACGTTATCACGCGTATTCTCTCGATGAGCTTCAGTGAAACTGTGGAGGGTCTAACACAGTCAATAGTGAGATGGTTAATGGAGTATCTCATGCTGATATTCCATGGGTCCTCCAATTTCGCTAAAGCCTGCCGTGTGATGCGCGCGATAGCGGGCGAAGCAAAACTGGTATCAATAAGTGCAGGTATCGATCACCCAGATCTCGGAGGGATGAAAAACTTGGTTGGCCCAGACAATGTACAGGGTCAGCGCCAATCGTCGCTACACCACATGATCTCTCACAACTCTAGTGAATAACCTCTCTCTAGTAAATAATAATAAGGTGAGGGTAATTATTAAGTCATACAAGATGGTGTTGACAGGACAAGGAGAATGCAGCCCAGAATGACGGGTGGTAGCTCAATTAATAATAAGTAAATGTAGATAAATAAATACTTCTATATGTATAACTTATTTTCAAGCTACCCAGTCTATGCTGAGCGCATATGGCATGCATTAGGAGCCCAGTGAACAACACCTCAGTAGTCAGTTTTTTATGTCGTATGGAATAGCTGTTGTTATGAAACGCTTTTTCTTCGTTCTCTGCTTCTGTTTCCTCCGTAAATATAAAAGCAAATGTGTCATTCCCAAAAGTTACCGCCTCTACTTTTTGCTGGATCGGAAAATTCAGGCGAATAAATCCTCTGCATCCCGCCGCTTTGCATTACTTCTGGGAAAATGGTGCAAATGACTCGAATGAAAGGCTATCGAATAATCCTTGGAAAGATGAATTCAACGATCTAGCAAACTTCTGATTTCCTTAGATTGAGTCTCCGTTTCCTGATCCCAGTACTTGCGTACATAGCAACCCTCCATTCCGACTAGTAGGGTCGAAAACCCATAAATATCATCATATTCGAAGAGAACTCAAATCCGTGATCATTTTAATACCCGGCAGAAGATAGTTGAGCGAATCCCCTCTTAGAAGTTGTGTTCTAGCGGATTCAGTTCTAGTCCAATTGAATAATTCTTTGGTCTATGAAGCCTGTTCTCCGGCGGTGGACATTGGCAGTTAGCAAAAGGAAACATGTCGAAAACGGTAATGTCTCCAAAGCTTTCAAGCGCAGCTAACAGAACAATACATGTCAACACTTGTAGAATCTTGCTGAAGCCTTCCAGAAAAACATCAGTTAACAAAACAAACATGTTAGAAGCTTCAATTAGGTTTCTTTCGTGTATCAGAGCTTTACTCTCTGAGTTGATTACTCGAAAGTTTTTAGTTTCATTCGTTGTAATCACTTTCTTGCTTGCTTCATTCCACTGACTGTTCGTAAGTTTGACCATTTGGTTGACTCTCTTTTATATGCTCCGGTGTTAGTAGCACTGAATAAAAGCAAACCAAACAAAAAAAGAATTGAAACGAAAAATCTGCTGGGTTTAGAGAGATTCATGCTAAATCCAATCATCCTTTAGTCAGATCGGCGGCTTTGGTTTATACAGTCGATATCCGAAAGTTGGGGTGGGCGTGTCACCGGAAGTGACGTGCACTTGATAGAAGTATGTGGGATAAGCTGCTTCCAACATACATCGCTGGATATCAGCAAAGCATGCTGGCAACAGCTTATCCACGCAATTTCTATCAAGTGCACGTCACTTCCGGTGACACGCCTACCCCAACTTTCGGATATCGACTGTATTTGTATATGAGTTTCCTACGAGAATCACAAAAGTCCCGCTAAGAGAGCGCATACGCTAGTGAGACATGACAGACAGTTTAGTGGGTGCGCTAGTCGGTAACGCGCATGCGCAACTTTTCTGTTCATAAACATTTGGAAAGGCCGAAAAACGTGCTCCAAGCCTGTTATGAAGCCCTTTACGTTAATGCCTGATTTCCTGTGTCGAACAAATAATATTGGTGGCTGTCTTCGATCAGCTGTTCATGCGTGTCGGTTGACAGTTTCGCCCCCGGTAACTTGGTCTTGGCTGTGAGACAGGGTAGCTTCGAGACGAGACCGAACTAAGTGAGGGGGAGCATAGGTGGGCGGGCTGAGAGGAGAGCCGTCGAACGGGATGGCATTTCTCATACTCATTTCGCTTCTTGCCTGGGCGCATTGCCCAAGTCATAAAAAAGAACAATCAGAATTGGACGTGATTGGCGAACCACAATTATAAACTAAAACGACAAAAAAGTGCAAAACACAGGCCTTGTCAGAAGATATTGTACTATCGCTGTCCTACCGCAGTGCAACAGCGAAGCGCGACAAGAAAGAAAGGAACGTCTAGATCAATGTAGCGTGACTCGGAAGGCGAGTACTGCTTAACTGGAGCATCATTTTTGTTTACTGTGTAAGAGTGCCAAACGATCTAATCAAAGCAAATTTTATTGTTTGTCTCAAAATTATGCTCTATATCAACTTGCACTGGTCGCAACACCGTGGAGTCCGTGAATGCGCTCACTGTCTACTTGAGCGCCTTCGAGCGTGTATGTTGGGCGCTCCGCGACGATGGTCGAGGCTTCGAGCAATGAACTCATCAGCGACTGCAGTGCGCCCTCATTAAACAAAAAACTTAAAGCAACAGTTCAGGGAGGGTCCGAAAATTTCAATGCCACTACTACTGAGGGATACACGAGCCCTAGTGAAGAACATATGCAGTGGAAATAATAAACGAACTTACCTCAGAAACTCAAAAACAGGGTGGAAAGTCCCTCAAACATGGGTGTTCTTGGGGATTTCCCCAATCCCGCCCCCTTGCCGGCCGTCATTGGACGCGTCGGCAATCGTGCTCGTTTTGGGACCACAGGGAAAATTGATTGAAAAATGGAGCGCGTTTACAGCGGGCACGTTCAGACAACTCGTCCAACGTGCGTCTTTATCCATTGCTGAGCGGCAGAGGGAGAGTACCTGTCTAAGACCCTCCCCGACGTTTTTTTCCAGTTTTTCATACATTAATCGTCTGGTTTTCATCTACAACTTCATTATTGGTGGTTTTTTCCCGCGAAACCGTTCCTGAACTGTTGCTTTAAATATTGTTGGTGCATAATATCGTAGCGCTTGCATTTTTCATTTTTGCACGCAAACGTTTTGTGAAGAAATTAAAAACATAAAACTAATCAGGGATGTCCACTTTGCCATTATTTACGACTTTTATCCTATTTTGCAGAAAGTCACTGGATTTGGAATTGAAAAAAAGATGTTGGGCTCGCTCTCGAAGTCCTCATTATTTCGCAATTTGTACGACATGAATACGGTCTTAATTTGAGTGAAATATGTAGGGTTGGGGGTTGGGGGGGGGGGGGGGGGGGGTGGTGTAGGGTTGGTTAGAGAGAGGTTCGATAAGAACAATGGATTCTGAAGAACTTTTGTTTTGACGGTATTTTTTCTTTATGTGAACTGAAAAATAACAGCTGTCGAAATGCCGATTTCTGCCGTCTGGATTTTCCAACTTCTAAGCATTATGTATGAGTACAAATATAATTTTGAGGGAAATGACGAAGTAATTTTTGTAGAGCGAAAAAAGCACTTTCAAAAGGTATAGGCGATTTTTAGGGTTTCTCTTGTACTGATTGAATTTACACGCCCAAAAAAAAAACGCTACGATATTATGCACCAACCCAATATTTTTGTTCTGGTAGATTAGCGTTTTCACTCTCACCAGTAACTAGTTTGTACATATTTTCGTTTGTTAACAGCATTACGGAAGTTGCAAACAGCATGTCCCGCTACCGAGACAACAGGGTCGCCCGATTCATTCTCTGCTGAGGCCGTCTGATATATACTTTTAACCCTAATCAAGAGTAAGGTCCGCTTACTATTGTTTATTATAAGCAATATCCACAAAATGAAAAACCAAAATGAGAATACAGACCAAAATTCAGCCTGTAACCCTTTTCAGTTAACTCAGTCAGTAGGTGGGTCCACCGAATACAATTCGGTTATCGAAAGGCGTCGAAGAGAAAGGGCCTAGCATGGAAAATGAGGGCGTTTTGGAGGCATGGCCAGGGTCAGTAGATCGTGGGATCTTTCTTTGTATATTAATGCTTCTTTTACATCCTCTTGTACACATTTGATACTGTATAGTATTAGGTACTCCTAACTCATACTCTTTGGTTGTGTAACTCTAAAAAAACGGCTGGTTACCGTTCCTGTTCACATACAATTCTTTTTCACAGCAGTCACAGTGCGCCTCGGCTCCTCGGCGGCGAGGAAGTGAGTGAAAATGTGGAGCCAGTAAATACATTATGCTGTCGTTGTGATGAGCAGTTTAGCTGGATTCTTGCGGTTTTATTATTTTATTCGTGCTTGACATCAAGAAAGAGCAATTAAATAACTTCAGAATTTTGAGAAAACATAAAGGGTCCAATTATTTTAATCGTAGGTGTTAGTTGTTCACTAATGCTCACATTTTGCATTTAAGTGTCAGTTCACGTATCACACACGTTTTGGAGCCGACGCCTTGTGGCAGAGCGGAAGTAAACCTTGCTTAGGTGAGTATTCACTGCAGCGCTGTGTAAGCTAAAGACCGAGGAGGGCTGCTCGGACCCATTTACTAGTGGTGCGAGGACGACACGGTCATCATCAAATCCAGGATTGAGCCTCGCTTCAGCAAACCCCACCCTCCACCTCTTTGCCTGAAGACAGAGTTTAGGACTGGAAGGCAACACATTAGACTTAAGGTAGAGTTGGTCAGTGGTGCTGGGATGAAGAAAGTCATGGATATGCCCGTCCACAGCGCGGAAAAGCCCATTTCTTGACCGTCTTGGAATTTTTTCGCATTGATGCGACGTTCGCGACGGCGTCTCCTCTTCAACGCTAGCGCTCTCTCTCTAAAACGGCTGAGACCTGCGGCGCGTGTGGATTAGCCAGTTGGGGGCGTATCGCACCGATGGCGCTACCGGATCCATGCTAGATTTCCAGGAGCATATCCTTTGCTGCAATTGCGTGTTGGTCCGCACCCTTAGGGGGGACCGCCCTTTTCCCACGACGTAAGTTACCCCTTTTCTACCTGTCTGGGTAGATGCGAACGTAGTGCTGACAGAAGATCGACTAACTCTGTTGATTCATTACTCAGCTGAAGGCATTGAAATGTCACACGCATTCCTAATGGAAAGCTCGATGGAATTTCAGTAGAATCAAAAAACGCCCTGGGATCTCCGATTTCGCGCTTAAAGCAGCAAAAAACTTAAATTGAACTATAGATATCTATATCATGTCCGAAATCATTTTTTTTTTTCGAATGGTACTAGCTTTTTGGATTTGCATAGCAGCAGTTTGTTGAACCTTTTCAACTTTTATTTTTTGGTGGTAGTTCTTAGAGCGAATATCTTACTTTCCCCGGTCTTTGTTAAAAATCACTTTCAAGCAAGACGAAAAAGATGGTGATGTAGATGATTTTTTGTGTTCCAGGCGCTTCGTTGGGGATTATCGTCATTTTTCTGGGGATTATCGTCATTCTCTGTTACTGGATTATAACGGCTTATTCGAAAATATGATAATCCACAAACAGTATTTTTGTAGCGCACGTTCCCGTGGCTGTGACGTCAACGTCTCGACCTCGAGTAAGGCGTTCATTTCATCCGACTACCAGTATCGCTTTCTTCCGCTATTCTACTTCGGTGAAGCCGTCTTGGGGGTATTTTTTCGTTCTATTCTGATATAAAAATAAAGCGATCGCGAAGGCGATTTCTAGACAGCGTCGAATAATTTGAGTGGTATGACCCTAACGGGAAGGGCTGAGGCTACTCGAAGGTCCTTAAAAGAATCGTTCCTGAAAAAAAAGTCATGCATTCTCAATATCTACATTAATGAATCACTGAACTTGAGACCCATCAATTCCATTAATCATGGTGCGCAGCGGATAATTGGTACGATGAAGAACAAAAGCAAACTGGAACAAAAAATTGCATTTGTTCTGGTAAACAATTCGAAGAATTGCGAAAGACTGCTACGCGTTCAAATTCCCGCCGGACATCTGTCACAAATGCTGGCGGCGGGAACGCTTCCACTTGGTTCACGGAGTGCTGTCACTAGAAACTCTTTTTGACCTTCATTGATTGCACTAACATCTCACACTTCAACTGCATCCTATTATATCGATCTATTTTATTCTCTGGATCTCGATGCGTCGCCTGATATGTGGCCTTCCGAAAGGCCTACTTCTTTCCATGCCTCGCTTGGCTCTGCCCGACTTACCTTCGATGTCCATAGAGTGTTTTTACGTTTGTTTCTCTTCGGAAACCGAATCTTCATGCGTGAAACTTTGTGTGTTGTTTCCAGTGATCACAACTGACATATTCATGTTGGGAAAGAGTGCAAGAATTTTCCGGGAGGATTCCTGTAATGGCACTGGTGGGGAAAGTCAATCTTTCCTCCGCATGAGCAGGTTGTGTGTGGTCTGAGAAAGTCACATGCAAAGTTCACGCCGAAACGAATTCTTGAAAAAGAATTAATTTTGCAAAATCCCTTGGATAATCGCTTGTAGGAACGACGGAGCTAATGCGGCTCATGGAAAGAAATATGTGCCATACTGACGGGTTTATCACGTTTTCACGTGTTGGCTCCCCATCACCAACTTTTGTGACAGTTTTACGGTTGGCGTTTAAATACTTATTATCATATTATCAAGCTATTCAGTTCTCCTTCTACCGAAATGAAAGCTAATTTTTCATGCTTTATAAGCCTTGCAGAAAGATGGGTTTAGGGTACCAAAATTATTAGTGGAGATGATCCCCATAATTTCAGTGCACTATGCCTTGAAATACCAAATATGGTTGAAAGCTATCAGTTTTCTGAAATTTTGAAAGGCATAGGGAGGAAATCTCACCTCTTCCTTCAATTCCCTAGAGTACACTGAGCTCAATGTAGCCAGCCTTAGGAACTTGGGGGGTAATGAGAAGTGCAACACGTGCACTGCCGGACTTTTCTTGTTGTCGGTGCCCAATACAAATAGCCCACTTCAGATACCTTAGGGAATTGCCTTGTGTTGATATACACTCCGGCCGTTTCCATGGTGTTTTTCATATCTTCATCATCATGCGAATTTCCTGTCAGCATTAGAAACGTTGCTGAGATGGGCCACTCTCACTTCTATTTATAAATCGTGCATTTTTTCCTTGGTACATTATATGTGATTTCTGAATCTCCACCATTACAAATCAGTTATGAATACGTATAATAATAATAATAATAATAATAATAATAATAATAATAATAATAATAATAATAATAATAATAATAATAATAATAATAATAATAATAATAATAATAATAATAATAATAATAATAATAATAATAATATACAATTCATCATGCCATCCACGAGTTTCCTTTTTTATTAAAAAATTTGACGAGTATCCTCAAGAGTAGAATTTTTACCTAGGGAAAAATAATTTTTATACCTATCCATACGCAATAACGGAACATGCATAGTTGGTTCTGTACTAAACAAAACATTGTAATTATGAATTAAAAAAGATCATTGGCATGAATTATATATTGTATTGCTATATTTCTATTGTAATTTCTCATTCTTTTATGATGAAAACAGGGTCTATCACAAGATACGGGGGCATTGTGATGGCAATACATTTCAAAACACCGAAAGCATTCCTTTTTGTCAAAACGAGAATGGACCTCATGGTTATATAGAGGAGGACTGACTCCAGAACGCGTGAGCAATTTTTTAGTTCCTCCATGTTTCTGCTCCCTCCTGGGATTAGTCCAGGAGGATTTATTTATTGTTTGTTTATTTATTTTAGGCGCTGTTCAAAGGCAAACGAAGAACACAATCACAACTACATACAACTAAAAGTCCATATTATCACAGTAATCAATAATACAATAACTGGTTTCTTGACCTAGGTTTGAGCAGTAAGCCCTTAAGGGTAAATGACATGGTGACTTGGAGAGAAATAAATGTTGAGCCAGCTCTTGCCCCGTATCTTGCGATAGCACCTGAAAAAATTCAAAAGTAAGCGCCAAGTGTTTGATACTTTACTTGGTAGTCTTCAACCAGTGAAACGATATAGTTTGAAATTTCAGTGCCCATACGTAAGAAAAACGCCTATTTGGGGATGAAATATGGGCTCGGTAGCGCCAGCAGTTGAAGAATGTTCACGACCGGAGTCTTAAAAGTGCTCCAGAGTGCTCTATCGAGGAGATTCTAGTCCATCTTCTTCCATGTGTCCCGAATCAAAGAGCTGCTGCTGCTCTTCTTATTCACCTGTGTCCAGGCCAAAAATGATAGATTTTTAATCTTTTTTTTGAATAGGTTATAAAATCGACCCTCGGAGACTGCGCAGTGATGATTTCTTGCTGGTCAGCCATTATTTAGGTCTGTGCTTTTTCCTCTCAAGCGGGATAGATACAGTAGCGGTCAAAAATGTTCGCCGAAAACAGTTTTCCCTGCTTTCTTTTTGACGAAAAAAATCAATGGTGACCTCGAAAATTGTTTTCTTTTGAATATCCTAATTCTTTAAGATTTGAGGATATAAAAATACCTAGGAAACATAGTACATCATCTTTGGAGGACTTTGTTCGAACGAGAATAAATAATGCACCGAATCGTTTTGACGAACACTTTTGATCGTTACTGTATGTTCGACCGATCAGGCAGTAAGAGGAGAGTAGGTCCTGCCCTGCCTACCAGGGAAGGTATTAGCCCAACCCGGCCAATTAAAATGAAGTATAGTGAATTTTCATGCGCGTCTTGAGACGCTGAAGCTCAGCCCTACATTCCGTTCTGGGAGGAGTTACG
>MU894259.1:0-11682 GCA_036418205.1 Ostertagia ostertagi
GATTACAAGATCGACACTCATTTTCGGAATGTGTTTTGCCCATGAAACTTGCTCTATATGCGTATGTTTTTTTGCTTCAGGTATGGCGACATGGCGATCGATCCCCTACGAAAACCTTCCCGACCGATCCGTTCCAGGATGGCAATTGGACATTCGGAGGTGGAGGTTTCGGACAACTTTCACCTGTATGACTAGCACAAGTATGGAAATCTGCGGCGAAGAAAAGGTCCTATTTCTTGGATGTCCGCTTCTCATGATTTTTTCTTCTTCGCTGGACCATTGGAACCTCTACCGTGATTTGCAATGGGATTATCGATTACACGCTATGGTAATACCTGTTGGAACCGTGAGCAGCCCGCAGAATGTTGGTCGCACTGGACTTTATAGGCTATACTTTGGCAAGAGGTACTACTTCTCCTTTTTTACCATTTCATTCGAAAAGTGGGCTCTAAGCCATGCGAACAGCCATACCTTCCAATTTGATCGAGCTTTCTAAACTTTTTCTGATTGCTACGTGGTCACCAAGCTTGAGGCCGATGTCAGACTTTGCGAATCGCGCGATTCGCTACTAGCGATTCGCTAGCGTCCGCGGTCGCGTTGCGGTACCAGCCAATTGAGTGATTCACTGGCCGCGACGCGACCGCAGACGCTAGCGAATCGCGCGATTCGCAAAGTCTGACATCGGCCTAAATTCGTGCACGGTCTCCGATGTGTGTGTATGACCCTCTAGCGTTTTTCACGTAAGCTGTGTAGAACTAATAGTGTTATTTTTCAGATGGACCACTAATTATGAATAATCTCGATATTGGAAATGAGATTCAGAAAATCCGTGGTGGTTCATTGGTTAACGACCTCAATATGCACATGAATATAAAACTACAATGTATGAACAAATCTGGATCAAATTGCTCGTGGATCAACGGCTTGAAATACTACGTCCTACTCAGCGGTAAGAGCTGCGGGTTATTCAAAGAAAAAAATTAGGAAATCCAAAAAATCAAAATTCAAAAAATCTGAAAAGGAGTAACAAACTCAAAATCATCTAACTGGTACGGCACGATGGGCAATCTTTGCAACGTGATAGGAAGTTGGAGGGCACGCATGGTCAACCGTCCAGTACCGCCGTGTCGAGGAGGGAGAGGCAAACATTCAGGTGTTTTGAAACGGAAGTCATAGGTTTGTTTTGGTGTGTGATAGTGGAGGTGTTGATTGGGATATTCGGAGGCGGGCCGTAGTGCACGAAGGAGGCTGTTTGAGGAGGGTTTCCGATGATTTTGGCGGAAATCAAACGAGAACCATGAAGTGGACGAAACCAGAACATCCGCCGTTCTTAGCTATATTTACTGCTCACTCCTCCCCCCGAACCTTCCGTTCCGAGGCCTTCGGTGGCGAAAAATGGCTAGAAGTTTGGGTAGGTTGACTGCGCTCAGAATCAGTCATATAACAGCCCATGCGTTATGTGTATGGCGGAGTCGACTTTGCGAATGCGCGAGTGGCTACTTGCGATTCGCGCGATTCGCTACTAGCGATTCGCGCGATTCGCTAGCGTCCGCGCGCGTTGCGTGTACCAGCCAATTGAGTGATTCACTGGCCGCGACGCGACCGCAGACGCTAGCGAATCGCGCGATTCGCAAAGTCTGACATCGGCCTATAGACGTTCGATAAGGCGTACATGGTGACATCTCCAGGGTTTTGGTGTAGGGGGCTCATGTCAGGCCCCTTTCAAAAGCTAAGGAGGGATAGTTTTTGAAATCGGCACAACACGGTTGACGTTGGCTCCAGGTCGCAGCAATGCGCTTGAATAGCGAATCGAATGTCGTAGTAAACTGATGACTAAAGATCCGCTGACCGCCCCCTCCAGAGTCAAATATTGCTTTGAGAGGTCTCTTTGACGACTTTTAGTGGGAGCAGTTCTACAGTGATCAAAATATCCAAAGATCGATCGAGTTTTCAGCATGACGACACGATTTATGGAATGTTTGCCATACTGGGTATTGAGACTAAAGTTATAAGCACGCTCGGATATCCAGACTATTCAGCGGCAACATTCCTTGAACTGTGGAGAAATCGTACCGATGACCGACCTTACTTCAAGGTAGTTGAGTTCTTTAAGATGCAATAGGCCGATGTCAGACTTTGCGAATCGCGCGATTCGCTACTAGCGATTCGCTAGCGTCCGCGGTCGCGTTGCGGTACCAGCCAATTGAGTGATTCACTGGCCGCGACGCGACCGCAGACGCTAGCGAATCGCGCGATTAGCGGAGTCTGGACATCGGCTATACAAAACAACTGTGTGCTACAGTATGCTTCTCAAGGGAGATGGTAAGTAATGGAGGTTGCAGAAGGAGAAATATTACACATGTACTATAAAGGGGGCAGAGTTCCTCAAGGGGGGGGGGGGGGGCTTTTCTGCTACGGGGGCACCCTGGGACTTCATAGTGCTGTAGCAGTGCCTCCCTTCGCACGCTCATCAACTGTCCCCGGCTACCCCTTTGCCATCGGGCTCTAGCCATTTAGAGGAGAGGCCGACACACAAAGGGAGAGCTTGATTTAATTATCCTTCTATTTTATAAAGCGCTAACTTTGTGTGTCGGTTTGTGTATCTGTATGTGTGTGTATGTATGTATGTGTGTCCGTCCGCAAAATGAAGTGAGTGAGAAGGAAGCTCATGGGATAAACAAACCGCTAACAAATCGGGTAGCTTACAGGATTTGAGATATCAATGTTTTGTAGCAGGATAGTTGTGATAACACTCTTAGGGCTATATAAACACCTGCTTAGCACACTTCCGTTCATTCCACATGGTGCTGCAGTGGCAGCTGGAGGGCAGTGGAGAGAGGAAGGGAGGATGAGGAAGGGAAGCGAAAAATCTACCGTCATATCATGATTGTGTCCCTTCTACTGTATGAAACACCATTGTGTTGCATACGCGTCACTTCCAGAGGTGTTGGTGTCACAGGAGGAAGGGACCATAGCGGAGGATAGAAAGCTTGCGCAGGAAAGGAAGGTCCCGGCGGTTGACGGGGGACTAATCTGGTTGCATAAAGCCAAGAAAGTTGACATAGTTGCTCGACATTGTTTCAGCTCACGTACCATCAGAACGATAAAAATGTCACGCTTTATCCTATTACTCATTACATTGACCCCTGTAAAGGACAAGTGTACTGCAGTCTAGACAAGTTCCAAGCATTCGCAGATAGAACGAGACCCGATCAGCCGATGGATCAGGTAGGACTTATGTTCTCTGCAGTGTTTCCGTAATCCCTTACATTAGGCGTTGTTCCACTTTTGAGTTCTGAGCATTTCAGTGGTGTGAAGTCGATCCTCGTCCTACAAACTTATCAGATTCCCAAATTTTCCTTCTGAGCACAGGTAACCATTTATTATGCATTCTTTCATAAAGATGAACAGCTTTCAATTGCTTAGCAGATCATGTTGTACCCAAAAGCATAGCAGGGAAATCGCGCTGGAAAAATAGTGGATGGGGAAGTGATAAGTGGAAATTGCTGCGGAAATGCGGCTAGAAAGTTCAAGGAATCTGCGAATAGCTTACACTCGAACATTACAGCTGCCATAGCGCCTTTCCATTAGTTTTCGATGTGGTATCACAAGATAAGGGGGCAAATGTTTCCCACACGACGGAAGAAGTTTCCAGGATGGTGAGCAAATTTCGTTTTCATCGAACTCCGGCCTCCTCCAAGCTGGATCCTGGGGAATGCCCCCACATCTTGTGATAACGCCTTTTTCATTAACCAAAAGTGCTCAATTGATACCCTTTACATGCAAAGCTGATTGTTTTGGAAGAATCAGTTCCAGACTCGCTGATGCCTTCTTTCTCCGGAAGCTTATTACGCTTTGCGCCATTATAACCCATTTTATTGGTGAATTGGTGTTTACAATTTTCTGAACTTTCCTGAATTTTATACATCTTGCATAGTTTGGTTCTACCTTGACTGTGAATAATATATATTACGTTTCAGTGCTCATGACGATGATCTCCACATGGATGAACAATTGACATCTTTTGTTGCCAGTTTGAAATGGCTCTGTATAAATACAACATTGTTGTGATTCAATAAATTTTTTAAAGTCACTATTAGACGAAGTTCATCACATAAGCATCGACAGCGTAGTGGTAAGTGGCGCCGTTCATCACGCGCACGGTTCGCGGATCATTTGATCTGTACTTCGCCATCGGCCTTCCCTGTCCTAAATACTTCAAAGAGCCGTATCAGAATTGTCTGAGAGGACAAATAATAGGCTTGTACAGAAACTTCCCTTGTAAGTGATTGCATAGCCAAATCGCTTCCAAAGAAAAATAGTTAGATTTGAGTAAAGACCTAGAATTTAAGGCAGAATTTACGATGAAAAGTTAAGGGGAAATAAGGGTAGAGGTGGTCAGTGGAGCAGGGATGAAGAAGAAACCATTTGAAACGGCCCGAAACCCGAGAAATGGGACCCCTTCCTTGCCCGTTGATTTGCGCATTGATGCGACTCTCATCGCTGTGCCCTCTTCAACACTACGCTCTCTCTGCTATCTAATCACTCGCGTATAGACCTGCGGCGAGTGATTAGATTGTCGGTGGGCGTGCCATCCGCCGGAACGGTCTCATGAGTATGGTCTATGCAAATTTCCCCTTCCTTGACCTTCGTTGTTGTCGTGATTTCCTCCTTTATTTTTCAGGTTTTCTTTTATTTATTTTTATGATAGTTCCAAAACTCAATAATTTTGCATGCAAATTTCCACTGCGATCCTGAGTGGAAAGTACATTGCGAGGCACATGTCAAATAGAGAGCGACGTCTGCCCCCAATGGCTTACCCTCTGAAGCTTTATCGTTTGTAACCTTGTACATTTAAAACGCTCTTACACGGCAAAAGCTCTTTCACGAGTCTGAGAAAATCGTTGATCAAGATTTTCTTCTTTCCTTATCAGAAGTGTATTGAAATGCCGGTCGGTTTGACACAGATGTTTACTATCGTGACTCGATAATCAAGACTTCATCTGTATCGAACAAAGGATGTGCTTTCTAATCAGCTAGAATGGAGCCGCCGCAGGTGATTTCACAAAGACAGTCAAATCTCCTCAAGTTATACGAGTAAAGAAAAAGTAAGAAAAAGAAAAGAAAGTAAAGGAAGTAGAAAGTGAAGCATTTCTCCAAGGATGAGGAAATATGGCAGCTGAAGAGTTGTATACGACAAGGTCTGCATCAATAGGAAGGGGAGAAAATGCCAGTTCTTTGGGGTTTTGTCTTGGTGGGTCGCAATCTTCGGAAGCACATAGCACGGCAGTAAAGTCCACGGCCCACTCTCGAGCCGGCCCATGTATTCTGATTCAGATCATTCAGACTCAAGATTTTAGGAAGGTCCTGTAGGCGGTATTATACCACGAAGCGGATTGCGATCAAATCCTTGAGAAATCATCTTTGCTTGAATGAGGCAGTAGGCGGATTACTGTAAACCAGGGTCAACCCTACGTTGTTACGAGTAACAACGGGGGGGTCGTACCTGGTTGAGTTTGTAGGAGGGGGGGTCGTACCCACTTTAGTCGCTCGAAATCACGTGTGGGATTGAGGTGAAACTAAGATTTCGTGGGTAGTAGGCTGGGCGAGTGGAGGGCGCGCAGGATAAAAATTTGCCGTTTCAGCGGGCGTATATACCCCCCCGCTCGACGGCATTTTTGGAGGAAAAAGTGGGCGGGGTTTTGATGGAAGATGGGAGATGGTGGAGGTAGGAAAAGGGGGTCGTATCAAATCCACGTTGGGGGAGGGGGGTCGTAAAATTTTTCGAAAAGTAACAAACGATAGGAACCGCAAGGAACGCCACAATGGTGCTTATGCCCTTTCTTCGATCCTGCTGGTTCTTTGACATCTTAAGCATTCGTAGTGCTGTGCTTTCTGTAAGCAAGCTCTTCTCGTGCTCTTTCTTCTCGCAGCGGAATGTCTCCGTCATTCCATGGTCACAGGAAGAAAATGGCCTCGACTTATTTCATTTATGTGCTTTTTATGGGCTGTTTTTGCCTTTTTTTCCTCACTTCTTCCAGGTTCATTCTCACCTTTCTTTCATTTCCCAAGTAAATAACATTCCGAATGTAACGCGACTCGTGCACTCAATATTTATGTGCGCTAGCCGATGGACGTAAACTGGAAAAGGGTGTATAATCATGCTCTTCTGGAAGGTTACAAAAGTTTTATAAAATGAAATTCCTTCCCGAGGGATTCGTAGTCTTTGAATAACTGAGGTAAAACTAGTGATGTCTATCAGACTTGATGGAATCCATTGGAAGCCTTCTGTAAACCGCATCTTTCTGGAGACCGAGGTGTTCAGATCCCGGGCGGTTATAGCACCGCACAGGGAGGTCTTCCAGAAATGCTCAGCTTTTCTCGAAACGGTTTTTGCATGATATAGAGAGTACCGTGCATGGAACACAGAAACTGTATTCATTTTTCCTGAGCGACCCTCTAAATATCAAAAAAGGAGCGAAGAAAAATTCCTTATGGAACTGCCGTTCTTACTATCTTCACCAGTTTTTTAGGCCAAAGTCTACGTATAAAGGTTGCTGATGGTCCTAATTATAGATATGACATAAGTTATTTCCGCTGACGCTATTTTTCGCGAATTTTGAAACGCCAACACAAAATGCAAAAAATTGTCACTGCGAGGATTCGAACCACGGACCACTTCATCACCCCTTTTTTGTATTCAGAGGGCCGCTCAGGAAAAATGAACTACAGTTCTGTGTTCCATGCACGTACCCCTATATCATGCAAAAAACCGTTTCGAGAAAGCTGGGCGTTCGTGAAACGACCTCCTCGATGATCAAGTCGAAACCTGATCACCTTCATGCCTTTCAAATTTCTTTAGAAGGCTACCATGCTGACTCAAGATATGCAATTCAATGCTTTATTCAACGCTGTGAGCTATTTTAGACCGTCGTGGAAGTTCTGCTCAAAATAGAAGTGGTGATAAGCAAATCGCGCTTTAACATCTTATCACAAGAAGCTTAAGACCAGCATTCCGTAACGCAATACCGCGATTAGCCCCACCAGTTGTACTTGCTGGTCCAGCAACATTTGCTCTCTGCGTATCAAGTAAAGGTACATGGCTGTGATTGGTTTAAGATTGATTATCACATAGTTTTCTCAATAAGTCATTGATAGGGCTATACGAGCTCACGAAATGGTATTTTTCACAGTTTCAGCATAATATTGTGTTCTTCCGAAGAGAAATGCAAAATTCTATAGCTTTATGTCTGCTCTTGTGTCCATGGACATTAACAGCAGGTGCGAAAGATGGTGAAATGGAACTGCTACTCGTTCAAGTGGTAAGAAAGAATTTCGAATGTTTACCTATATTTGTCTCTATCTGTCTTGGATGTTCTTCCATAGTGTGTTAATTGGCCTTTTGTTTCAATCAATTTTAAGTCAATGTCCTTAACAGCAACGTCAATTGCCATCTGAGTCGCTGCCTGCAACAGCAAAAGCTTGCGACGTACTCTAATTCAAGTCTTCCATCTACTTTGAGCTCGCCAGTGATCTTTCCGACCTTCCACTGTTATCAAGAACTTCGCATACGTGCATCCAGGTAGGCAGGATTGGGAAAACGGTTTTAATCAAAAGCACAAGAAGTGATGGCTTGAACAAACTCGGTTGTTGATCCTGAAAAGCTCCCGAAATGAGCTGAAACGCCTTCGAAGGGGGCGATAGTTGGATTGGCGAGGCACAACGGCGGTTTAACCACGGGACGACGCGTTCAGCTCCCTTCCTAACGGCTCTTTCAATGTTCTTTTATAATCAGCCCGCTTCTTAAATTTTTCGCATCGTTCCACCCATACGAAGTCAAACGTAAAACCTTCTGGAAGTGCTTTAAAGGCAAACCCCGGGATTGGCCCGACTAGTAGGAGGGATACCACTAGGGAAATTGTAAGGTCTGTAACTACCTAGATCACTCCAGCTTCGTCGCAAAAATTGCGCGGTTAGGGCGCTAATCCTTACGGGCCCGCAACCATCGACTCCCTTCCAACGCATCCCACCACCGCGAGAGGTGGTGAGATCAGCGTGCATTGATGAGAGATCAGCGTGCTCTCTCAAACGACGTGCTCTCTCGCGTATTTTGTCTTCTTTGACCGCCCTTTCTCGCCATCGTACCACATCCGACCCTATTGGTCTCCGCCAGCTAAGCCTATCACTGCGAATCCCTCTTAGACCATTCAGGTCCGAGAGATTGCCTTTAACACATTCACGACGACGCCCCTTTTCCACTTTTCGGTCGCGTGGGACGGACGCGATTTTGTGGGCGCCGCCGCCTCACCACATAACCGCAGATTTTGTTTTGTAAATGAACAAAAACATGAATGTCACAAAATAATTTCTGCAATGTCCAATGCGTAAAGATTATCTAAACATATAACAGTAGGATTTCGATCAGAACGACAAATAGTGGTTACGAAAAGAGAGCATTTATTCACTTTCCCCGTGAAGGAATTAAAAGCATTTTACACTCGATTACGAGGTTTGCCCACCTATCTCCTCCCCCCCCTTCCATCCCTCTCCATTCCAAGCGCCTGGCAAGCGAGTATAGCTGGCAGTTTTCATATGGCTGCCACTTGTACCAGAAGACATGTTGCTGCAGCCCATATGCGGTCCTGGGGCGACGGGCAGACCCATATAGGGGAGGCGCGTGATGTGTATAGCTACTCCAGTCGTTCCAGAACTTCAGGAATTTCAAACACGGCCGGATGTCAGTGAAATTTTGAAAACCATACCGGTTTCCTTTTTTTTCACAGGGTATACAAGAATTTGCAGAATCTCCCTGCCATCAGCTGATTTTAAGAAGTTTTTAGGTCGCTGATCTGCTTGCGAATTTGACCAGACTCTGTGGTGAACCAATAGATATCGATAATTTATGGGTAGTAAGAGACGCTCTGTTCATCGAGGTGAGTTAGGTCTTCAAAGTTTGACTATATGAAGAGCTAAAGATGAGTGTGGAATTCCAGCAAGTACATGCTAACGACACCTTAAGGAAGGTGAACACGTGGTTCAGCGACGATCTGTATAATAAAATGACCACTGTAAATGACCAAGTGCAAATCTATCAAAATGGCATATTTGGTGAGTTACATTAACCTATACGTAATCAACGTTATCAATAAGAACATAAGACTTTTGTCAACGCTACCAAAGCAGGAACCTAAAGGCAGCGGTCGCGCTAGCTAAGAGGCGGAGCTTGACACGTCGTCGGTGCACGCGCATTGCTATTGGTAAGAAAGCGTCTGGAGGCAGTGGTTTTACCGCCTTTTGACACGTTGCCACTATTGACGTGTTCTTCCGCCGATGAAGTGTCCAACTCGTTCCCGAGCCAACTCTGCCTTGATGAAGGATTCCCACTATAAGGCCGGGTCGAAGAAGGGGAAACCAACATAGTGGGAATGCAGACGGACCCCTTAAGATTGCGGACCGACACGGAATCTGCAGCGGAGGATACACTCACGGCGATCATGGCCGTCCCGCGCCGCTATCGCCGCGGCACGCCCCTCTCGCCGTCTGAGCCTCTAGCCGTTTAGCAGAGAGAGCGTTAGCGTTGAAGAGGGCAGCACCGATGAGAGCACAAGTGCGAAATCTACGGGCAAAGAAGGGGTCCTATTTCTTGGATGTCCGCTTCTCATGATTTTTTCTTCTTCGCTGGACCATTGAAACCTCTACCGTGATTTGCAATGGGATGCCTTTTTACACGCTGGGTAATTACTTGGAACCGTTGCAGCCCGCAGAATGCCGCCGTCGTTCTGGACTTGTGTAGCTTATATTTGGCAAGAGTAACTTATTTCTCCTTTTTTACCATTTCATTCGAAAAGTGGGCTCTAAGCCATGCGAACAGCCATACCTTCCAATTTGATCGAGCTTTCTAAACTTTTTCTGCTTGCTACGTGGTCACAAGCCTGAGGCCGATGTCAGACTTTGCGAATCGCGCGATTCGCTACTAGCGATTCGCTAGCGTCCGCGGTCGCGTTGCGGTACCAGCCAATTGAGTGATTCACTGGCCGCGACGCGACCGCAGACGCTAGCGAATCGCGCGATTCGCAAAGTCTGACATCGGCCTAAATTCGTGCACGGTCTCCGATGTGTGTGTATGACCCTCTAGCGTTTTTCACGTAAGCTGTGTAGAACTAATAGTGTTATTTTTCAGATGGACCACTAATTATGAATAATCTCGATATTGGAAATGAGATTCAGAAAATCCGTGGTGGTTCATTGGTTAACGACCTCAATATGCACATGAATATAAAACTACAATGTATGAACAAATCTGGATCAAATTGCTCGTGGATCAACGGCTTGAAATACTACGTCTACTCAGCGGTAAGAGCTGCGAGTTATTCAACGAAAATAAATTAGAAACTCAAAAAAATAACTCAAAACTCAAAAAAAAAAACTCAAAAATAACTCAAAAAATAGTAACAAACTCAAAACTCATCTACACTGGTACCGCCAGCGATGTGCAATCTTTGCAAACGGATTGGTAACGGTGTTGGTGGGCCACGGCATGGTCAACCGTCAGTACCGCGTTTTCGAGGGAGGAGAGGCAATATTCAGGATATTTTGAAAGGGAAGGTCATAGATTTGTTTTGTGTGTTGTTGATAGTGGCAGGTGTCGCATCTGAGATCTTCGAAAGGGGTCGTAGTGCGCGAAGGAGGCTGTTTGAGGCGGGTTTCCGATGATTTTGGCGGAAATCAAACGAGAACCATGAAGTGGACGAAACCAGAACATCCGCCGTTCTTAGCTATATTTACTGCTCACTCCTCCCCCCGAACCTTCCGTTCGACGGCCCTTCTGTGGGAAAAATGGGTAGAGTTTGGGTAGGTTGACTGGTCTCAGAATCAGTCATATAAACAGCCATGGTTATGTGTATGAGGGATGTCAGACTTTGCGAATCGCGCGATTCGCTACTAGCGATTCGCGCGATTCGCTACTAGCGATTCGCGCGATTCGCTAGCGTCCGCGGTCGCGTTGCGGTACCAGCCAATTGAGTGATTCACTGGCCGCGACGCGACCGCAGACGCTAGCGAATCGCGCGATTCGCAAAGTCTGACATCGGCCTATAGGAGGTGATAAGGGTTACATGGGTGACATCTCCAGGGCTTTTGGTTAGGGGGCTCATGTCAGGCCCCTTTCAAAAGCTAAGGAGGGATAGTTTTTGAAATCGGCACAACACGGTTGACGTTGGCTCCAGGTCGCAGCAATGCGCTTGAATAGCGAATCGAATGTCGTAGTAAACTGATGACTAAACATCCGCTGACCGCGCCCTCCAGAGTCAAATATTGCTTTGAGAGGACTCTTTGACGATTTTCAGTGGGAGCAGTTCTACAGTGATCAAAATATCCAAAGATCGATCGAGTTTTCAGCATGACGACACGATTTATGGAATGTTTGCCATACTGGGTATTGAGACTAAAGTTATAAGCACGCTCGGATATCCAGACTATTCAGCGGCAACATTCCTTGAACTGTGGAGAAATCGTACCGATGACCGACCTTACTTCAAGGTTAGTGAGTTCTTTAAAATGCTATACAAAACAACTGTGTGCTACAGTATGCTTATCTCCAAGGTAGATGGTAAGTAATGGAGGTTGCAGAAGGAGAAATATTACACATGTACTATAAAGGGGGCAGAGTTCCTCAGGGGGGGG
>MU894264.1:0-10292 GCA_036418205.1 Ostertagia ostertagi
TGTGTCATCACTATAGAAATTGCTAACGTGAAATAGCACTCGAACTACCAAAGTTTGGCGCTATCGCAATATACGGGGGCATCCCCCAGGACCAACAATGAGCCTAGGAGGGGGCAGAACTCTGAGGAAAAAAAATGGCCCACACACCCTAGAGTCTCTCGTCCCCCGCCTAGGCGTAGTTCCGTTTTTTGAAAAGGACATGTTTCACGCAGTTTGCTTTGCTACCCTTGTGCCCCCGTATCTTGCGGTAGCGCCCAGAGTTTTGTTAAGTAATCATTAGCTTTGAGGGAGACTCATGCAAAGCATTCACCATTTTTTCCGGAGATTCGGCCCCATTTCGGGATGGTCTATCTCAAGCAAGTATGACGGCTATTAGTAATAATGACCCACCCATCAAATACGCTTCATCGAATGATTGACTTCTCTCGTTTCGTTGCCCGTTCCCATTTCGAGTGATTCGTGCGTTATTCCAAAAATTTGTTCCGCTCCGTCTCCCTCAAACTCCGTAATAACTCTCCACTAACTGCCGAATAACTCACGGCGCTGATGCTCTCTACTCGAAATTCAAACTGACTACCGTTTTTGCGGATTTCGCCATAAATTCCTCCTTTCGGCCTTTTTCACTTATCCCATCCTGTGCACATTTCTCATCGGAATTCTCTCATCGTCATGACACCTCCGCCAGCTGCATACCAATTTTACGCGGCCACCCAGTCTTCGGAGTGCTCTTCTGGGATATGGATTTCGGCCCAGCCACCCCGCGGGCCATCCTCTTATTTCAGTTTCTTCCAACGAAGCAAGGTCAACATTATCTGGTTTCTTGCCTCCTTAGTACTTACTTATAGCCCAAGGATAGTCCCATCTTCTTGCCTATATTGGTAATGCTTATCCTTGGTGCTATCGCAATATACAGGGGCATCCTGCAGGACTAAAAGAAGGAGGCAGGGGTTCCGGGGAGAATGAAAATGGCTGACGCACCCTGCAGAATCTCCTATCTTGCCCAGCGCTTAGTCCCGTTTCTAACAAAAGGAACATATTTTACGCGATTTTGAATGCACTGTCACCACAATGCCCCCGTATCTTGCGATAGCGCCCTTTTCCTTTGTTGTCTTTGTAAAGTGCACCTCGAAGTGCAGCACTTCGAAGTGGCGAATAATAATGGATGAATAAATAGTGAACACAAAACAATAAACTCGCTAAATGAAATAAATAATAATAAATAAAAACACAGAATGTTTGGGCTTCAGGACGCTGCCACCGCAAAAAAAAAAAAAAAAAAAAAAAAAAAATAAAAATAAAAAAAAAATAAAAAAAAAAATTAACCATTTTCTGTCCTGAAATGAGTATGAAGCCTTTTGTATGCTACTGAAGGTTCCTGCAACTTTTTGTTCGCGCTAATGTCAAGGCGCTACCGTTTCCCATTCTTCTCAATCTATTCTATAGGGCTGTCTCATTTCCCTTAGGTGATGAATCTGCTCTAAAACCAGTATAGCCTTCTTTACATTCGGGAAACTACCTAGTTAGCAAATGGCCAGTCATAGAGGTCCGAGCGCCGTCTAAAAAACCAGAGCTTTACAAAAGCCGTCCCCTAGGGTTAGCTTGTTCACGAAGAGATTACAATGGCTGTTACGATGTTGAAACTCGCGGCCATTGTTTTCGTTCAATTACGACAGAATGTTCTCGTAATGTGATGAGGTTAAGTCGTCATCATCCCCGGGTTTTAATTAAAGATGGCGTTTCGCCGGGGACGGGGGGAACACAACGCGACAGATGGTGGTCTTAAAAATGACGCCGCTCTAAACACACGGCACATCCGTCCCCCGACGGACGTCATCCGGATATTGATCTCGACGTTCAGCTCATCTGGTGACAGCCCAATGCTCAGCTATAGACCGTATAATTACGGTCTTGGCCAGCTGGCTGTTCTCTTTCTCGTATGTGTTTTTTGCACCCCTAATTTTCTCATACGATGGACCTTCTCAGTCCTTTTCATGCGCAAAATCCATGATATGTTTTTCAACGGAACGCGATTTTTTAGTACTGTCCCGAAGCCTCGTGGGGATCCAAATGTTGAACAACAGTTTGAGGCTTCGAAGATTTATTTCATTTATTTATTTTAAAATTTTTCATTTTAAAGTATATCAGATAAATTTTGAGCCTCGAAGCTGTTTTTCACGTTTACACAGCAATCTTGCATAAAGTTAGCGGCTGTTTTGTCTCGTTTATCTCCATTCATCAGTCGATCTTGCCTGCAAATGAAGCTTTTGCGCGCGGTACTGGTAACGGCCTTATACATAGCCCTTAAGTGGTACCTCTGAACTTCAGTTGAAAAGGAAATGCTTAATAAACTTGAAAATGGATCTATTGAGCGAGGGATTCATATCAGTGAAGAAATTTGGCTTTTTGATTTTTTTCGTAGTGATTTTTGTTCCTGTAGATCGAATAGAAGGAATTCCCTAGAGGACACCACATCCGGCGGATGTCGTATTCATATTCTAAAGAAATCTTCGAGCCTTCAGAAAACCCTTCTTTTCCGTCTGGGCCCTTCTGATATACTGTGAAACGTACACATGATAGTTTGTGTTATACCTGACCCGACGAACATGGCGCTGTTCCTGTGTAATTAAATGAACGTTGTCTGTAGGCCGCGGCCCTTTGATCAGGCTTGTCATCCAGATGTTCCATATCGGGCGCTACCGCAAGGTACGAGGTCACCTTTTTAAACTAAGCCTAGGAGGGGGCAAGACAACCCCCACCTAGGATTAGACCAAGAAGGTGCCCTTGGGGGGAAAAGAAAATTGCTGATTCTTTCGCTCCCAGCTTGAGACTTAGTCCCGTTTTCTAAGAAGGGATGGGGGGGATGTATTCCGTTGTTTTGAATGTGTTGCCACTACAATGCCCCCGTATCTTGCGATAGCGCCCCATATCGTATCACAAGTACAACCTGCTGCGCGATGCGGTACGTAATCGTGGTGGAGAGAGGGGCAAGGAACAGGACATATTCAGGACCATTTTCTTCTATGTTTCCCTCTATCCAGCCTGGTATGTAGGCACCGAGCTGGAGAACTGAGAAAGTGTATAGCAAAAGACTCCACAAGGCCGCTGGCGTGTTTTGATGGATAAATTGGATCCTGCCTGCTCTGCCCGCATTAGTTGGTTCAAAGGCACATGTGGTGTACACGTGAAGAAACAACGTGTTTAGTAGTCAACTTCGCCATATCAGCAGAAATGGGTAGCTACGACCTTAGATCAAGGATTTGGCGTGCTGAGCTAATCCCTTGTGGGGATGCGGCCCACGCATTTTTTTGAACATTGGTTAGTGGAACGCTGGACTGCGATTTGCCTATGCAATAACTTGCGGCGTTAGCTGATGCTTGACAAGTCAGTGTTTTTTAGGTGCTCCCAAAGCCTGTATCAAATAACCGCTTGGAGGGGATGGAAGGCTTGTTAGGCCCGGACGACGCAAGATCCAGGATCCGATCCCTGGACCGCCCGCGTGGTAAGCAGCGCGCCACTACATCCAAATAAACAGTTCATGAAAACTAGTAACTATGGCTCTGTAAGAAGCCGAAATTCCGTCTTCGCTTGCGCCTTGTTCGTACGTTTCTTGCGAATCTTTCGTTACTCCAAATCAATTGAATCATGAATCAATTGAAGTCTTTCGGAATAGTGCCGCTTGGTGAGAGGCAGAATAATAATGAATGTTCAACGTAACAGATCCGACTGCGCCAGGAATTCGCTTTTCTTCTGGGAATGGTGTTGATCTGAATGTGCGCTTTTGATCACATAGTCCTGCATGCTTCGTTGAATGAAGATCTTCATTGTCTTTCGCGAAAATAGGGGCGATATTGCGGGATTACCGCGAAGGATTCGATCCCGGACCACCCCGGTTGGGAACAAGCGCCTTGCCTGTGATAAAAACAAAAGCCAGTCGTAGGTTTTAGTCGCGTTCTTTTCATGCGGCCACTTCGATAGCAACAAGTTCCCCATCATAGCGCTTGTTTAACCTCAGCTCCCACTTTTTATGCCGGATGGCTGCGCCCCTACCCCCTCCCCACTCTGTCTTTCTCCATACAAATTAAACTTGGGAAAGGTTGTTTGACAGCATTTCACAGTTCATGGGACGCTCTCAAAGACCTCATTATAGAAAGAGGAGCCGGTATTTCGCAATGATGTCTGACTCAGAGGTACTCCTCCACCTAGTCGCCCATCACTCAAACAGCGGCACCGCCCATCGGGCGCCACTATCGCCTGCCCAGCGCTACCCAACCGTATTGATGCAGAATCTATGCTTCTGTTACTGCAGTACTGTGCATAGACTCGTATCAGGACTAGTCAAGTACAGGTGGTTGGCGCCAACGGCTCTCAGTGTGTGTGTATCGGATGGTGTACATCGTTCGTTTGTCCCACCTCGTTCAAGGTCGCCACCATCGTCTCGGACGTCTTTGACGCATAACTTTGGCGCTCGGGCAGTCACTTTTGCGATAATTTCACGCTCTAACGACCTCCGCCTTCCCATTCATCGTGTCCATCTGAAAATCCCCACGTCCATGGACCAACGCTTAATGTGCCATCTCCGGCTCTCGGATGCTGGCCGCAGCGCGGCGCGGATCTGTTGTCATGGCAGATGTTCAAATAGAGGCTCAGCGCCGCTCAATCTGTGCATCGTATAGTATACATTTCCTTTCAGTTCGTTAGTAAACCGCGATGTTGACGCGTTTTTCAATACGTCCTTGGGCTATTTTCTTGGCCAAAAGTAATCACCAAGGTGGAGATGTGTTGATGTGATCGCTTGTTTCTCGAAGATTCTCTCAATGTTCGCGTTCTGTTCGTTCCCCGTATCGATTTTGTTCGCCGATTTTTCTCATTAAACCAGATGTTGCTCGGGGTGCTGGAGCTGTGTTTACAGCAATTTCAAAATTGCAGTAGCACGATGATCGTTAAGTCGGTTGTTGGGGGTGACCTTTGGGCACTTATAGTCAAAAAATCAGCCTTGATCAGAGAAAAATTATCATATCAGGCTGCTAATCACACAACTCTCTGCAGCACTTTCAACAGTAGTTTCGATTCGAATCGCTTCTATAATTTATGTACATAGCGGCGCAGTGGAAAGTAACCAGTCTGTTTCGTCATAGCCCACAAAACCTGGGCCTGGTTTCACAATTGTTGCGGTTTTCTTTCAGAATCCGCTTGCAGATTCCGTAGCATGAGCTCCGACTGGCTCTGCTTACGGCGTAGGATTCACAGTCGGGCCAGATGGAGCCGCTGTGCCAGGATCTGGCAAAAACTCCTTAAACAGCTGCATAAGGTCCGTCCACTGCGCGCTCCGACGCAGTTGACAAGTGTGCTGCACCTGGACCATATTCTCGATCGCAGATAACGTGTCCTCGTATCTAAACTGAAACATGTACTTCGAACGGTGACAGCCGGTGCTCGACATGTGCCATTTATTCCCTTAGATCGGGAGAATCGTAGAATTGTTGTTCGCCTCATTCATACGCGAAGGCAAAAAAATTGTACCGGAGGGGACGGCCACGTAAATTACCAGTCGCCGGGTGGTGAGCGCGACGAGAGAGGACTACCGTCTGACAACGGTCTACCGCTATCGCATTTCACTCACTCTGTTTCTTCACACATGCACAGTCCACAGTCCATATTTCACCTCATTTTATACGGTGAATGTCAACTTACAGTACACCATGCCACGGTAGCCCACATGTATGGTCGGCGTTACCAGGCAAAACCCATTACAAGCCCCGCGATTTCAAGGGAGATCATGGGCGGGTGGTTCTCGAAGGTCAGTTCCTAATTCATGGGCCAGCTCGGAAATAGCAGATAATATCTGAAGTGGTTTGGCAGAGTGCCATCAGTTGCCCCCACCACCACCCTTCTCATGATCTCTTCCAATTAAGTTGATCCGCTCGTCGCGCATTAGCCGAACTCTTGACCTTTAGCGTCCAGCCGTATTAGGAAACCCTACCACTGGGTTCCGGGTAACCCACCAACCACATCGTGGGCTACGGTACAGCGTTCACTAATGCATTGTTTATTGTTTACATTGACAATATTATAGCTTTATTATATCTTTTTAATTACTTTGCACAACTCCACATACATGTGTTACCTCGATGAAGAAAAATGCGAAATAATTTTCGGGCAAATTTATTTCCTCCATGTGTTCGTGTGCTGCACATGTGCTGCAATCTGTGCTCACTTTTTGAGCAGTTTCTGCAAAAGCAGGCTCCGATGACGGTTCTTGGCAGGCTGAGGAGGGGGCGAAGTGAAGGGGATTTAGAGACGGCTTGGGCGTATTTATCCTGCACCTTTAATTTCGACCGGCGAAAAGTCAGGATCTATAGTGGTACTTTTCTGGAATCGTGGACGACCACCCCACGACAGCTACCAGCTCTCGTTCCAGTCATTACGGTTTGCGAGGGGAGGCGGGGGTGGTACGAGAATGGAAACGCATATATTTAGCGCTTGTTTCGGTTGCTTTCTCTTCACCTTTTGGTGAAATTTGAATTTTGGTTTATAAATATAATATTAGTGCAGCTCAGGAACGTCTGCGGCCCTTCATCTTACTTTATTTCTGATAGCGGGGAATTTTTAGGCCGATGTTTTTCGCTGTTCGCTAGCTCTGTGGGTGTAGGTATCCCTGGAGTCGCAAAGTCTGACACTGGTCTGGCAATTCGAGTGGTACAAGCGTCACCCCAGCAAATATGTGATTGAATTCGCTAGAGCATCGTTCAAACCGCTGGCACAGCGCTCGTACCCCTTCGGATTGCTAAGACCAGTGTCAGATTTTAGGACCCCGTGCATTCGCGCATACCCATGGAGTCACAAAGTCTGACATCGGCCTTATGGCATATTCAGTACCCAGAAGAGCGAGTACCGTAATCCGCCCAGCCTGTTTCGCGCTACTAACTTCTTTAGGTTCATTATGAAGGTGACTAAGTGCTTAATAATAGAAGCAATTATGTAATTTTATTTGTACTGAGGCATATTCTTTTTCTTGGCTTCTCTATTCACCTAGCGAGTAGTAAAAGCCGGTTAGGTGTGGAAGTACCATGGCCTCACACTTCCATTTAGCCCTCTCAAGGCCGTATACTGAATCTTCGGACTGGGGCATTGAGAACGAAACCGTTTGAATTTTTGTTGGATTATCTTCTTTGATTTTAGAGCATTTTTTATATCTCTGCATACATTTGTGAATCTCAACTGTTTTGCTAACCAGGGCTCTTCTAGAAAGGGGCGCAAAAGGGGACCGAAATAGGGAGGAAATTGTTTTTGAATTTCAACTGTTCTGCTAACAAGGGCTATCACAGAAAGGGGCGCGTTTAGGATTGGTTTAGCAAACAGTTTAAAATTCAAAGGAATTCCTCCCTATTTTGGGTTATTGGGCGCAGCATACAGCCCTAGGTCACGAAAAACCCCATCCGCCACAGCACGATTCAGTCGGGGACGCGCGCTGGAAGCAGAAAAGCGTAGAAATAGGGTCAAGCATGGGCCGGGGATTCCGGACGGGTGGGAGTCGTATTGAAAAAAAATGCCTCGTCATCCTGCTTGACCCTGTTACTAGTTTACTTCGATCCTCTGCATGCATTCATCTGCTTTGTGTTAACAGCGGTTAACGCATGACACCTTCACTTTGTTGCTATCTATTCCAGTTACCAAGTAGCTCAATTGGTTACTGCTTAGCCTTTGCTGAAGTCGCATCACAGCCAGTCCGCCTCAATCACGAACTTTCTGCCAATCGTTCAGTTTTCGGTGACGCAAATCGTTTTTCTCAAACATATGCGCAATTGAAATTTCCTCTCCACGAAGCTCCTCCTCTAAATTCGCCGGCTCCTTTGCCAGATACTTGCAAAGGCTGTTTTAACTTTGCAACGTTATTCTCTTCTAGGCAGCCTTAAAGCTAAAATGTCTGTTGGGTAAAGATAGCGCGCTACTTTAAACGGTTCGATTCCGGAGGTGTATTCATGATCGGATTTGCCCTGCTCATCCAAGCCTTTCTTCTGCACTGAGCGCTTTGGTGCGGCCAATTTCAGGCTGAGGTCAGACTTCTGGCAATCGACCAATTTCGTTTAGGTCGCGTTGCTGTTACAGCACAATAGAGCAGTCGCGTGTAGTACCAGCCATATGAAGGCGAATACCGGTGGCCGCGACGCCGACCGCGGATCGCTCTGATCGCAAAAGTCTGACATCGGCCTTAGGAGCCGAGGTAAAATTTTGACTTGTAGGACAGCTGCCCCACATCGTCGTCGGTGGTGCCTATTGGCGATGCCACTGAGATTCAGCGTGGGGAGCAGAATGCGTGCTTCTGATGGGAAGAGGTTAAGACAGCGAGAATATTCGAAGCTGTGGAGGAGGCTTCTAGGAATTAGCGTCCATGAACCTTTGGATGTTGCACCAAAAACCATTTTAGTTGTCGTGCTGGGTTGTTTCTTCCTGACCCAATATGACCCTACTTTAACATTCCGAGAATTTGCCCAGACGGCAAATTCAGAAAAGATATAGAGGTTCCTCTGGTTCAGCGTTTCGCGAATAATTTTTCCATCGGTATAGCGCGCCGATGACAACCAACATTTCTTCTGAGGATAGGCTCCTGCACTGCATATTTGCGTTCGAGATCATATTTCAAACGTGCTTTCAGACGACGGGAAATCCAGGATAATAGAGCCATAGCCAACAAAATGACCCATCGGAGAACATGACAAACGTCACCACATAGCAATATTTCTCGGTTAGGTAAAGGTAGTTTGCCGCTATACGAAAATAATAGGAGGTTTGCCCATTGTCCAGCCCATTTCACTCCATCGTTCATACCGCTTTGCTGAGCGTATGGGAGAGCAATTTAGGCCTTTTCTTTCTAGTTTATAGCTTGTAAGAAGATCTTCCCCGCTCTAAGTTGAACATTCCGGCTCTTTTAGTGACGCTAATCGGTCGTCAGCTTATCTCTCGATCTCTTGTACGAACTTTGCAGATCACTTTTAGCATTAACACCTACCCTTGGAAGGTCTCTCCATATTCTCCTGCCTATTTAGGCATTTTTGCCAGTGCACGGCTTTTCGGTCTTCTGATGGTTACACATATGTACACATCTACATCGACAATGATTACCCACTGGACTTAAATTATATCATTTAGTGGAGAAAAAGGAAACCAAGGAGGTTCCTCAGTTGTGGGCTGGTGAGCGGAAAGGATTCCCAGTGTTGAATCTTTCGGTTTTACACCGTTAAAGATGTAGCTTAAATAATGTAGCTGAATAAAAGCACCTGTTTACTAGCAGGATTCAAAGGGTTAAGTTCTGGACCACCATCGATATTCGATCATGCTCATAGATTCGTACTTCGAACTACCAATGAGGTTCCATCTTTCTATTGCGAATTCACTATAGGGTTAGGAGTTTCTTAGGGTTTAAAAATATGCTGGGCGTAATTTAACCTCTCCCCTCTTTCCCCACAAGTTGACGGATAAGTGCTTTCAAAGCACAAGTGCCTCCCGAACTCATATGAGCTGCAGATTTCGTAAGCCATGGTTAGTTAGCGTCAGACACCTCATCATTTATTCATTTGCTCTGAGGGGCCCGCTTTGCAGATTCCCAGAAATATCTTCTCCCGTAGAACAAAAAACCGATGCAGTAGATACTAGAATTTCCTCCAATGTTAAGAAAAATGCAAAAAAATAGTGTGATTCTCCGGGACCCTGGCATTGGCCCGTTCCTCTGTTTTGTCAGAATCGAAATATTGCGAATCGATTTCGCGAAATAGAGATTTTTGAACGCCTCCGGAAAAATTAGGGTAATCTCTGGAGTTTTTTGCCTAATTTCTGGCAATACATAACAGCGGCATAGTGGCTCTAGGCGCTGTTCGTGGTGTCTTGGAGTTCCTGGAGCAGTCTTTATCCTCCCAGACAAGCACTAGGATAAAGGCATGTCTGGGAAGGCAAAAACACTGAAATAAACAAAGGCGGTTCGTGCAATTCACTTTGTACCCCAGTACAATTTCATTTTGAGAAGGCAAGTCAAATGCTCAACAAATTCCAGAGCCAGTCGTCAATTTCTGCGCTCTCTTTAGATTTGCTTTTGCTAGCGATCTTTATAGGTTACCATCGCGAAGATGCGGTAAATTAGACTACAGTAATTTTCTTATGTTCGAAACGATTTCCAACTGAATCTTGATGGGATTCGTGAATGGAGTCAGCCAATAATTGTTTCGAATTCACATTCGAATCCGGGTTAATAGCGTATAGTTTATGTGGACGTCGTGGACGTCTAGATCGTCTGATGTAGT
>MU894265.1:0-12265 GCA_036418205.1 Ostertagia ostertagi
AGGGCCACATGTATCACTTCGTTTGTCGGGGCAGAATTCGATTCAGGGGTTGGCCCGGGAACAACGATGTTGGCGACACCTGGCACCGCACCAGACCATAAGCTGTATCGCGCAGTTCGTGCTCAAATTACTAGTTCCTTCGCTCTGTATGCTATGACGTGATCACCGGTAATAATGTGCAGAAATAATGAAATAAAATATGAACAATAAAAATGCAGGTGATCGGTAGCACAATTGCGCGGAAAGCGAGAGATGTAGGTTCGATTCCCGCCTAGGGCAAAGAGTTTTATCGAGCGTTCTTGAAAGGTTCTGTATTTTCTGCGACCCTCTGCACTTGAACTGATAAACACCAAGCACTTTATCCCATTTTATCACTTTTGAGGGTGCACCCAGTTGTATAGTCATAAATCACAAAAAGTTTAGTGGAACGTACGGCTGTTGTTTTGAAGTTCCTTCCAGCAACTTTGCTCTCACAAAAATCCAGTAGTAAAGTGCAAATTTTGGCTTCTGCTCAAGACTTGGAAACGTTTGAATATGCACATTCTTGCCTTTATATACATATCCATCGTTAGAGGGTCGGTTGATTGATATCAGACAGGCTTAGAAATTTGACTTCGGCTTCGCCCTCCACGTCAATCCCCGGGTCTTTGCGTAGTGTTCTCAACTCAAGCAACTCCATCCAAAGTCAGCCATTCGTTGTTCCAATTCGAAAAACCTCAACACCGCCTCCCCTCTCTTATTGGAGTTTTGAAACCCACCATCAGCACTGGTCTCGAACGTCTCGAAGGCAGGGTCAATCCTACGTTGGGACAAGTACCAACGGGGGGGGTCGTAGTTTGTTGAGTTTGTGGTGGGGGGAGGGGGTCGTACTTGTTTCGGTAGCACGAAATTACATGTGATGAGGTGAGAGCGCGCGGGAGAAAATTTGCCGTTTCAGCGTGCGTATATACCTCCTCCCCCGCCACACGGTGTTTTTGAGGGGAAGCGCGTAATAACAAAGTTTGTAAAAAAATTCGAGAAGCCACCAATGGCAGGGTAGGATCCTGCTCGAAGTGCTTCTCTACGACCCTCCTCCCCTCCCTGCACCTGCTAACCCCTCACCAACATTACTGTTTCTACATACTATAATATTTAGTCGGGAACCAATTGACATGTTGCAACTCCGCCAGCTTTTTAGCATTCAAATTGCCGGCATCAGTAGGGAACGGAGCTAAATATGTGTGAAGAAATAGCAAATGCTCTAAAGTTCTTAAATTCACGTTTCACTTCTTGTCTAAAGGTTTCCCCGAGCTCACAGAAAATCCTTCAAAGCGACCCAAATTCTACTTTTCCCCCGAAGCAACCTGCCACCTCGCGCCGTAAACCACAACTTTCACCTTCGAATCTTGGAAGTCGAATTCGTGCGTAGCGATGCTGCTGTGGTCGACAGTTGGAACTTCGATCCTTTCCTTAGGAATTAGAACAACCAGCTGCACTAACGGTCTTATCACTACCGCAAGGCGCATTGCATTATATTTTTTTCAAACCATAAAACATTCGCCGTTGATCGATCCCAGTATGACGCGCCACGCATTCCACCTCCATTCAGAAACGTGGTGGCTTTGAATGCAATGGTCTCTACAGTAACATTGAAGGGCCAGTTTCAACCCAGCGCCGGGAACCGCTTCTCATCGATGGGCATTGGCTCCAGCATCATAAAGCCGTTACGGCCACTGCAACATAACGATCGTTTCAATAGGTGCACGTGATAGTCGTTCAAATCTATTGGATTGGCACTTCGGAGCAGTCAATGGCTTGATAGCCTATTTCCTCCCTTATAAAAATGCTTGTCGAGTTTCGACTTCGTTAGAAAATCCTATCCACCTCACTCCACATTGCTAATGATATTAGAACATCACGTTGTCAGAAGGGATCTTGAAAAGCAATGACATTGTTACTTAAGCATTACTTAAATGGTCTGAGATTTGTGTGAAAATTCCTTTGGAATCGCTAGAAACTGCTGAGCTCCTTGTCGATAGACGAAGGGGGTGGAGTTTGTGAAGATGATGTGTTTTTCATTCCATTTCCCTCTACACGGCATTTTCACCCAGTTACCGGTTAGATGGACCATTCGCGATGGATTGACGGCTCATGAAAAGCTCCGTAGCCGTATTAGGAAATACAACGTGTCACCTGAGTTCGTAATATGCCAAAAATTACTTTCATAACTAAAACAGTCGAGTTTCGTTAGGTAAAACATCGGGTGCAATAGAGCGGGACTGCTCGTAATAACACGTTCGGCGGCTGAAGATTGGCAAGACAACGCGGCATGAAAGAATCGATACACCGCAGATTTTGATGATCTTGCAGTACATCAAGCTACCGATACTGTTAGCAAAAGACGTAAAACAAGAAAAAATCATATAGCCAAATAAAAATAGTAAAGCGAGTCAAGTCCGCAATTACGACCGATTTGGCCACGGGAAGCAGAGTGGGGATGATGGCTTGGACATTGCAATGAAATCAAAGATCTTAGAGATCGCTTATCCACAACGACTGTTGATGTAATCCGTACCCTCAGTGCTAACGATGGCTTTCCATGCTTGACCTGGACCTGCTCCTTGACTTGCATATACTTACTATTTTACACAACGAGCAGAACTGGTGGGACACCTTTTATCAAACTCATCGAAACAATTCAGCTACGCCATGAAGACATTGCAAAACGTAGCATCTCTAACCAATGGACGGTGCATTTGAGGGGGTGGGGTCCGTAGGTGGAAAAGTCAAGAGAAATCACGAAAAAGTTTGTGGGTAGCAAAATACGTTCAGCTTGGGATTCCCCGGCGGTCGCCTTTCGCCTCAAATCATAAATGGTGAAAATGTTCGTATAGATCGACAAGTCAGCCTTAGTGGGCTCCAGCGAAACGTTTTTCCTTTACCAAGTCAGCATTAGTGGAGCTCCAGCAAAGTTTTCCCTTACTTATTCAGCAATCACTATAAAGGTTATGAGTAATTTAGTGAAATCGCTTAATAAAAGGAAAAATACTGGAACTTACTTGTCATCTGTTTTAGGTGCTGCTCGAAGTTGTGCTATGTCTCCTTTACCAGCTTGATTAAATATGTCGATTGGTTTCCCCTAAAATTGTCATCTCAAGTTTTCATGAGAATCTTCCAAAATGGCGGTATAGTGGTACAAAATGTTCGACTTCTATCGCCGTAAGGTTGTTTTTGAAAAGAATACCGGAATGGCCTCCAAAACCAATGTTCTTTGATTTCTATTCACAATTTGAAAGCATGATCAGCGCCCCTCTCCCTCCTCCTCCATGAGTAAGGTAGATGTGTTCGCAATCGCCTCTTCAGCGACTCAAAATGTGTAGCGCGAGGAGCCGATGATCTACATCCATTTATTTCAAGCATCTATGCACGCCAACGGCTGCGTTCGAGTGAGTGTCTGCGTCTCACTAGTACCCAATGCTCTCTCCTCTCTGAGCCTACTTACTCGTCGGGATAATGTGGTATATAATCTTTTTGCTCCCCTGCTTCACGTTCACGAGTCAACACACCAAGCAGTAATGATTAAATTTTTGCCACATGAAAAATGGCCCACGATTCTTCACCCCCTTAACTAAATATATTCATTCCCCTGGCTCACGCATCCTTTTCTTCAAACTGGTTAACGCCACACCAAAAAATTCACATGTCACATAATCATCTATGCAGGTGAATCGGGTGAATGGGTAAATGTCTGCGTCTCAATCGTGCCCAATACACTCTCATTCCTGAGTCTATTGTCTAGTCGGAGTTCTGTGGCATAGAACTCTTTTGACCTTGACGAGATAAGACACCAAGCACTAATACCCAAATTTTTGTCACACTAAAAGTGGCCATGCATTCTCGACCCCCCCCCCTAACTGCTCTCGTCCCCTGGTTCACGTTTTCTTACTTAGTTACTTCTTAGCTTCACACCAAGTTGTGAATGGGTGGATGTCTGTGTCTCACTCGTTCCCAACACTTGCCCTTTCTCAGTCTGTCCTACCGTCTCGTCGCCTTTACATCCTAGAGTGCCTTTTTTGTAAACTTGTCCACATCCAAAGGACGAAAGCCCTCATTTTCAGGGGTGCCAAAGGTTTCTATTCCTTTTCTCTCCACTATCGTACCAACTAGCACTTGTACCTCTTTATTCGAAATCTATAACCACTCTATAATCTATAATCGTGGCATGGCTTTTCAAGATTCTCGACTTTTCTAGTTTTCAGCCTTTCAAAGAACTTAAATTTTTCAGTTGAACATGTATAAGTGAGAAAGCCATCAATTGAAGATACAGTACACCATTACTTACCCGAGCTGATATCAACTGTATGAGATCGAAGAGGATTACCAAACACGGCGCAGCGAGCCGCATGCTCAATAATCTAAATTTACTGGTTACATATAATTTACAGGCAATTATGTTTCAACGTAAAAATAGAATCGGAAATAGCATTAAAAGTAATGACGGTAGAGGTTCCAAAGACAACACAAATTCGTTGATGAAAAGCTCATGACAATTTTGGGGAAAAAATGAAAAAAATTCTGTGCAATTATGGGATTTGTCGACAGTTTTGTAACAAACTGCCAACTTCACAAAAGTGATCGACTATAAAAATATCAAAGTGTATCATTTGCGAGACCTCCATATGAGGGCGACTTCGTGTACTCCCGGATTCCATATTCGTATTTATGCAATTATTTGCTTTGTCTCCTTACCGATGCGCTATATAGCACCTCTACAATTTCCCATCTCAAAGATAACAGCTTTTCACTCTGGCTTCCTTGAAAGGCGGAGTTTACGATGGAAAAGCAACCCATTCAGAAATTGAGGTAGAGATGGTCAGTGGTGCCAGAAAGAAAGCGAAACCATGAAAAACGGCCCAGAACCGAGAAATGGGACCCCTTCCTTGCCCGTTGATTTCCGCATTGATGCGACTCTCATCGGTGCTGCCCTCTTCAACACTAACGCTCTCTCTGCTGAACGGCTAGAGACTGGGCGAGTGGTTAGCCAGTCAGGGGGCGTATCCGCGCCGATAGCGCCGCGGGGAGGGTCATGCTAGGTCGTCGAGGACATCCTTCAATTGCGAATCGCGTAGGTCGTTCTGCACCCCAGGGAGCCCGCCTGCCTCTCCACTAGGTAAAAATCCTTTTTTCGGCTTTCGACCTTGCCGTATAGTCCTCTTTGAGTGCCCATTTGTACGTCCCATATTGCATCTTAGCGAAGGGTAGGCTAAGCTTTCATTCTGTAGAGGCTATGTACCCGACACCGAGCACGACACGGAGAGCCACACGTATCACTGGAGCCTACCCTTCATAAGTCAGGCTTTTCAACAATTCTGCACTGAGGTGCATTGTGTAAATCGGAAGGGGTGGACCAAGCAAGTAATTCTTTCACATGATCTGACCCCTTTTTAATTGGCTTTTGTGCTTTCCGTTGTGGTTTGGCAGCACATGTACGAAATGGGTCAAAATTTTCACTGATCGGAGTGAAATCGACTGCAGATTCACTGGTGAAGCACTATCTAAACAAGCGAAACTGCAGAATTCATTGGTGAAGCACTTTCTAAACAGGCAAGCTACACCTGCCATTTGATCGTGATCCCTAATGAATTCGAACTATAAGTTTGAAGCTTTTTAATAGCTTGTACATCTATTAGGGATAATAACAAAACAACTAGACAAAATGCTCAAACGAAAGGAGGCGATCTGGGTGGTACAATAGCGTAGACGAAGCAATAGAGGTCTGTGTAAATGTGTCCTAGATCAAATACAATAAGTCTGCTAGAGGTTCCTCCTCGCCCTTCCATTAATGGTGACTGAGAGGGTCAAAGGGAAGCTGTAACGGACATTGAATGAAGAGCAAGGTCTACGACTGGTGGTGAGCTCAATTTTGACAGTTTCTCCTTCTTCTTCTGCCCTCCTCCCTCGGTATGCCTTCTTCCTCCGATGAGCGCACATTTTAGAACTGGCAAGTTTAACATTCTAAAGATAGAATTTCAAGGACCAGCATGCAAACGATGAGAATGGCGTAATAATCCCTCCCAAGAGCTGGAAGTGTGAGTCAGAAAATGTCCATGTGGTGGTTGCCTACGGTTGATCTTTCGTGACGGCATACTGGCAGCATAAATCACAGAAAGAACACTTTTTCCCTGAACGGTGTAAATAGAAAGCGCGCTGTCTGGGCCACCTAACCATAAAGAGATGCAGAGAGCGCCAATGTTGAGAGCTCCAGGATGGTATCCTTACGCCAATACCGAAAAGACTGGCTGAAAAGTTGTGAGCGGGGGAAACGCTTGCCTCATGCTGTCTGAGGACTGCCTCAAACTTCAGGAGACATAAGTATTTTGGAAGATGAATTCATGAGATTTAAGGAAGAGATTGAGGGTCGTCATCAGAAATCAATCGGAAATCAAAGTAATATGCACAGAATCGCCTGTGATAGGGAGAAAAGGTCATATCTGAGGGGGCAGTGGACTCTGTAGAGGACACGACTAACGCTGAGAACAGAGAAATCCTGAAAAGAAGTGCTCCACAGTCATCGCTCTCTACGAATCACCCGCTTTCACTTGGAGGGTGGCTCTTTAGCGTGAGGAGATTCACCCAACGAATTTAATGTTTCCCTCTTCCGAGCGAGATAAAACACAGCAACAATACAAAGTGAATATCGACGATCTCGGCCACAGTCATCGCTGACAAACCAGTACGATTTGATGACTCATAATGACAACAGTCGATAGAAAAACACTGCAAGTTTTTACAACGGGCGACCTTTTTTCTGACCTTTACAAAATTGGACTTATCACCTGTGAAAGGAGCAAGTCTCAGCAAGGCTCTGAGACGAGATTCAGGCACCATCACCAAATATATTTACCAAACTAAGGATAAATAAACATTGAAAACAATAGGCATTGTAAAGTACTATACGGGACTTTTCTCGCGTGAATTTACAATAGATGAGTCATAGAACGGAACTGAGCTGCTACGCTCGGAAGTGCTGTGGGTGGAATATGTTTTGCACTGTTTTCTAGCTAACAGAGTTGCTAACAGAGCGTGGATGGAATCTATGCAAATTTGGAACGAAAACACGACAATGCTGATAATGCTCGTTGGGATGCGCCATGAATGCGATTACATTCAGAATAGTAGAACTGAAGCTTCCACTAGGCGGATTGCCTTTCCATCCATGGGATGCACTTCTGTGAACGGCTTCTGGAGCCGCCGCATATGGCATGTGCTGCACAGAACTAACTTTTGCTTTATTTACCGATACGCTCTCCTGAGCTCTTTGAATAAAGAGAACCTATATTTCTTTTTTTTAAAATTTTACTAATTCTCTATGTTTGAGACGAAGTAAGTTTACAAATAGGGAAAAATCTATTTTTGGTCAATCCTTTTGTACTTATTCTTGTTTATACTCCCTTTCAAAAAGCGAGAAGCGTCGGGTGCAGACCATACACCACAAGTGACGACGGCCTTCACAAAATGTAAATGTTTTCTGCCAATGAAATGATTAGCCTGTTGCAGTTGTATTCTATCAGTTGTCACTAATTACAACTATCATTTACCAAAAATCAGCTATCACTATGAACCACTACTAACCAGATTTACTTGGAGGCCGTCGTCACTTGTGGTGTATGGTCTGCACCCGACGCTCTTCTCGTTTTTTGAAAGGGAAGGTATACTCTTATTTCGAAGACGAGAAGAAAATCGAGTGCAGACCACACACCATAAGAGACGACGGCCAAGAGAAAAGCGTTTTTTTCCTTGGCCGTCGTCTCTTATGATGTGTGGTCTGCACTCGATCTTCTTCTCGTCTTCCAAAATCGAGGGTACTTATCAAATTGTTGCATATTAAAGAAACCGATCTTAACTTTACGTAGCACTGAAAATTTCAATCTCACGAAAATGCCTAGAATAATCGCTATTATGTATTATACAAAGTTTAAAGTTTTACCCTCAATATTTTTTATTGTTTTGCTTTCGAAACTCTTAATTTTATCCTTATTGATGAGAATACTGAACAAAAAATAAATTAAGCTTTCATCTCAATAGAAAAGCAAAGAAGTCCCATTGGACGACAAAGCTCAGAAATTCCTCTAATCTTATATTGTTATTGCTATAATTACATCGACACACCATTTTACTATCTGATTTTTATTATTATTTTATTATTTTTGTTTATTCAAGTAATTCTCAAGTCCAAATAAATGGATATCAAAAATAATAAAAGATATTCATGCCAGCTTTGTAAAGCCAAGAGAGAATGGAGAGATGAGACAAAAAGATTTGTACCTCATTGTTTTGGGTAAAGTACTGTACTAACCAGCTTTTACAACTTATGATTGCAGTTGAAGCATGGCATCTCAAAGTGATATAAAACTTGCGCGCATTTCATTTATTCTTAACTGGTTGAAATTGAAAAAAAACTAAAATTCAAATCAGTAAGCTCATAAGTACATCCTGTTACCTTAATTTGGAAGCGGTAAAAGATCACCAGATCGGATTACATCCGGTTTAGGTTACTATGGTATATTCCTGATTTTGAACAAAGCCTCAATAAATAGACTATTTGGAAAGCGTCTAGCTGTGATATAAATATAATCGATTTGTCGCATCTGGAGGTTCAGAAAAAGTCGACATTTCGTTGGATAACTATAACTCTCCAAAATAATCCGCACGAGTAGCCCTAGCTGAGCCCTGCTTTCTTGAGCTATTCTTTGAGTGGTAAGTGGGGACTGACAGGAATGGGAGCTTCAAAACTGTCTATAGAGACGAATCTTCCGGATGCGAAACTTCTGTTTCAGCAAAAGTGAAGAACAAATCGCAGTTTCAAAGGCAAAGCAATTAAAATTATCGAAAAAATAGTACAGTAAGAAATGACAACTAATAAAGGCATAAGAGGTTAGAGAAGGAAGACGGTGCCACTCCGGGAGAGGCCTGCCGTCGTTATATCCACGTCGTGCTTCCTGTATTTGTACAGCGGTGTTCAAATGCCGTATCTGTTGAGAAATAAATTCCAAAACAGAATGGCTGTCGAGGGAAAAGCCATATGGGACACTTTCACTCTCTGTGTACATTGTGTGACGTGTCGTCGTCGAGGAGGAGCTGCTCGTCGTCTAAGGCACCCTACAGAAACACCTTGACTGACACATAACCTTTGGAGCTCAAAAACGGAGGGCATTGTGTTACGTGAATCGAGGGGGCGACACAGCAGGGCATGATGTCACCCTACTGCTGTACACACATAACTGTTCTGCATGAGACAGAAATGGATTGGAATGACTAATGCGAACAAATCAGACCGGGATAGAAGGCAGGCTAAAGTAGGAAAGCCGAGGAGCAAAGCACCGGGAGCCTCGTAGAGGCATAATCCACCGGATTTGTAGTAATAAGTAGTTGAAGGTTAGCGTCAATGATGGTCAAAATAAGGTCCACAACTGTGAAAAGATGACAAACCATGCCCTTACAAAATACAAAGCGCTCAGTGCTGATCTGGGCCTCCTGGCTGAGCCATGCATTCCGCTCTCATTCATTGCAGTTGATGTGTTTGCATACATCTTTGGTGCTTGCAGAGGAAAGAATCAGTTGTGAGAGGCTTGATGACAATGGCCTTTTATCCTGCATTATAGCCCGGATGCGAGCTTGAAAACGGTGGATCGATGGACTGGCTTGAAATATGCCGATACTGTCAGCATCGCAGCCTATCGCTTTTTGCTCTAAATTTGTCCAGATGTCACAGGGAGAATACAAGAAGCTGGTTCTTAAGGAAGCATCTGGAGTTCAGGAAAAGAATTTGGAGCTAAGAAGCTTTCGAAGATTTAACTTTCCCGTCTCTAGTTCTCGCTCAAACCTAGCAATTAAGAAAGAAAAACCATTATAAACAAAATAATAGATACGGTTCGTTTCGCTCCTTCCTCAGACGAACCTTATTATTTCGTCAATCCCCGGAGCTCATCAGTGAGTTGGGATTGACGAAATAAAGACACAGGGGAAAGACGAATAAACCTTGATGTGACGTACTTATCATGCAGAGGAGCATGCAATGAAATGAATTATATATTGACTAATTGAATGAAAATATAAGTTTACTGAACATGTAAAAATATAAAGTGTAAAAGGTGGGCGTTAGCACGTGTTCCACCAGCATTTAGATAGAAATTTAGTGACGAAGTATTCCTTCCACTAACTTATTAATGTTTTTATAATTATTAGCAATTGAAAATTTGTAACATATAAACTTATTTTTATAAAAGCACTACAGTCATAATGATCCCCAACTGATCTTGTGGATGGACAACCAGCTCTATATTCCGGAACCAATTACCAGTTGCCAAGCGCATTTCGAGAAACCGGTTCGTACGGGTCCACATCCACTTTTTAAATGTTCATTAGTGTTCAGCCCGAATAAATGAAAGGTTCTACGAAAAGCCATCGTGTTAAATGCAACATATATTAAAATATAGGGAAAGTGAACGATAAAAAGATATCTGCATGTCGAACAACAGTTTGAGGCTCCAAAAATTGTGTATTTCAAAAAGCTTCAAAAGTCTGAATATCAAAAGCTTTTCAAAATAACTTGCAATATTTCGGTGCTTAGCACCTTCGTCAGGCTCTGAAGGTGCTAAGCACCGAAATATTGCAAGTTATTTGAAAAAGCTTTTGATATTCAAGACTTTTGAAGCTTTTTGAAATAAATTTTTGGAGCCTCAAATTGTTGTTCGACATTCAGAGATCTTTATGAGGCTTCGGGACAGCACTATATAAAATATATATAAGACTCGAATAAAAGTGCCTCTTTCTCCTCGAAACATTTTTGGAAGCACTCGACCGACAGGGTTGGTCCCTTCATAGTCGTCTAGTTAGCGGAAAACAGAAATAATGAGCTGCCTTAACTAAATAAAGTTAACGGCGATTTTCACCCGCTACTGTCGCTACTTAGTTCTTTCTTTGTCAAACAAAACCACATTCAATTGTCCCACGATTTCGACAAATGAGGACTGAAAACCGTGGGTGTATGTGCGGCCGAAAAGCGCTGCCGTTCGTTATTATTTGAACCATAAGTACATGAGAATGGCTGCAGTTTCGCAGAAAAATTGCCGATTTTGCAGAAAAATGACGAACAGATAGAGAGGATTTTTGGCTACGAGCCAACTCGTGTAAAATTCTGTTAGACGTTGGAAATTTCTGTAGGAAATAGGCACTTGCTCCGGAACAAAGGTGAAATGTAGTGGTATAGTGACAAGTGGCTCCTTCTGCTAGCTACACGGTCTCGGGACGACTCCCACCGGCAAACTATGCGTGTCGTACCTCCAGGATCACTGATTCCATACCAGACTCATCTAGAAGGACAAAAAGTCTGATTTTTGATACGTCGCCATGTTCCGGCAAGTCATTCTGTAGGCCGTACTGGCTTCAATTGCCGCTGCGATTTTGAACAAAGACAGAATGTGTGACGCAAAGCAAAAAAGGACTGATCAAAGGGTAAAGCTTTATCTTCCGGATAGGTGTTTCAAAAATGAAAAATAATTAAACGGCGACAAAAACTGACAAATAATATTTAACTTGACCGACGTCGACAGAGTTGGGTGGATTTTATCGATCGAAAGTGCAATTATGTATGGGATTAGCGGCAAACGTAACGTTCCTCTCAATCTTTTAGAAAGCCTCTTTCGCCAATGTGTGAATGGGAAGCTCAGCGAGGTACCACTAGATATTGCAACTAAAAGCATCGCCTTCTTGAGGCCTCCGTTACCTTCGTGGTAATTAACAAAGGTGGGCCCTTGATGTACACTGGGGCGGGGAGGGGGGGGCAGGAGGGAGCGGGTTTATCAACGTTAACATAATCGTTGAAGCCTCCGCCCAAGGGTCTTGTTTGGTGAAGATCACAGGACGTAAGAATGGTGAGCAGAGCCAATCGTCCGTTGAATCAATTTCAACGAGAGGGTTCGTATTTGAGATTTTTGGTGAGGTCGTATTTTTTTTATTTTTAGAGATAGGGACAAGATCCTATAGGTCGAGTCGTCTCTGACATTTCCGAAAGAGGCCGTTATGTTGAACTTGCGGGGAGGGGCGGAAGGGTTATGTTGCCGTGGGAGGAGAAAGGAGTCGTTTTGAAGGTTTTGACGGTTTTCGCAAATTTATCGAGAAAAATGAGTTGAGGGTCGAAATTGGAGCCTTCGTTTTTTCTTCAGTCCCTCTCGCACAATAGCAGTTCTGAAGGAATAATCGGTACGGGATGGAGGCAGGGTCAACC
>MU894268.1:0-11438 GCA_036418205.1 Ostertagia ostertagi
GAGATCCAATCTGTTTTGATGGAAACGACTTCAACTCTGTTGATCACGCCCTTTACCTTGGCTGCCGTCTCTCATTCCCGACCATAGCCGACCAGCTGAAATTGCACACCGAATTCAGTCCGGCTGGAATGCTTTCGAAAAGCTCAAGTATATTTTTTTCTACCGGACCCACTTCCCCTCCCACTCAAGAAACCAGCATTCGAGTGTTGTGCTACGTCATCAGGAGCGGAGACGTGGCCAATGCGAAATTCGGACATGAGGAAGTTGACCGTAACACAAAGGAAGAAGAAAAGAAAAATGCTAAGGTTGACCGTGCACGTCATGCGATTTTGCGATGACCGTTGGACCAGAGCGGTTACCGACTGGATCCCTCGGGACGTCAAACGAACACCTGGACGACCGCCGGCCCGATGGTCAGACTTCTTCACGAAAGCTCTGAACGAAAGGAATGACGGCTTCGTGTCCCTCGAGCGAGGAGGATCCACTGGACCACTCTAGCACGCGACAGGGACGAATGGAGACGTTGCTGGCGCCCGCTCGAGCAAATCGACGATCAACGGGACGACAGGTGATACAGGTGATCTACGCTTTCTTGCGAACATTTCTTGTGTTGATCATCCGTTCACTGGAAGTACTGGAGTTCTAGAGGCGATGAACTCGGCGAAGGTCGTTTCACCATCATGTTAGATTTCGTAGCATTTCCCCTTTAAGGTGCTATCCAGACCGTTGAAAAAGTGGCGGTGAATAGAAACTAGGTATCGGGATGTTTGAGAAAAGGTTTAGTACTTTGGTTAGTTCTTTTTGCAGGGTCGCTTCTGCGGTCAACGGCTGAGGTGCACCGCTGAAAAGAGTCGGCCCATTTATGGCAGCCCTTGCTGGGCGCAAGCGTCAAGATTTTGGGATATTCCGACACCATGCAAAGAATATTGTCCCACTATACAGTTCCGCCTGTGCTCGAAAAGCTGCGCCTGCTGTAGACCGCGTAACAGGCCGAACAACCTTCTCCTCGCGCAGTTTCATCTTTGCGAAATTTTGTTGACCCTAGTCGTGATCGAACTACCCACCCGAAGTTCGTAGGTTATTGAGAAGAATCCATTCTACATTCACAACTCACAATCCGAACAAACACGGGTCGTTTTCATTGAATGAAAGATTGAGAAGAAAGGCAGACGGCCCTACGGAACCGCGATTTTTCGCGACACCTCCTTATTGACTTTTCCGTGCTTTCAAAGCTATTCTATGTAAATCGGTAGCGGTCTTCTCAACTGTTTCAAGCACATTTGGTTCCATCAAATGTTTCAGGTAATTTTTACCGAAGTTCGACATCCAACGATCACCCTCGCCAACTTCGAGGCTATCGCCATCCCTACACAAGCTTTCCAAACTATCGCTTCATGGCTTATTTTTTGCAAATGCATGGCCAAACGAATAGTTTATATATCATAAGCTGATTCCGCTTCTTTCTGCCCTAATTCGAGGTAGAAGAAGAAAATCGTGAGGATTCGCTTGATGAGCATGTTGCATTCAAGGCTTTAAATAAGTAGAAGTAGTCCCTCTAGGCAAAGCTTACTGCGTATTTGGATAGAGCGAAACGCGCTTTCTAAAAATATGCAACTCGTAGCAGTCTGCCGAAACTTAGCCAGAAATAATGCCATGAACTTGAACTATCGAAAACGGCCAGAACTTTCCTTACAACCTAATACATCGCTTGGAGTCTAAGATTTGCAAACAACATCCGTTGCTTACCTGTTGTCAAGACCTCTTCCGATGCTGTGATCGAGTGATCCCTGGTGCACTGGCAAAAACCCGGCTTTGAGTCCTGTCATCCAGGGTTCAAGTCCGAGAGTGGCGCAAGTTTTGCAGGTAGTGTGGCGAGGCTGCGGTTTCAAGAGGGTCAAGTCCATGTTTCCACGTTCCTTATTCCTCGTCAATGGGTGAAAATCACCACATTTGATTGCCAGTCTAGGGCACTTTACTACCGTCCCAGATTTCCTCACTACCGCCCCACCACTTGGTACCTCGGCCTTCACTATCGAGCGCCATAGCATGAGGAGGTACTTTCTCTTCCCAAAATGTGTTTGTAGTCAATTAATAGTTAGAACAAAACGTTTGTAGACTTCAAGCTCTCTCATCTTGAAACTTTGACATGGTTTGTATGTGAGCGTTGTGCTTCTGCCAAGAGGTTTGTAGGTGGAAACTTCATAAAGGCCAACGTTTCGACCTTCTCTTCGTTTCAAGAAGCCTAAGCATGTCCCACGGCTCGAGAATTGCTCACTATCCCACCAACGTGACAGGAAAGTGCGCAACCTTTATACATTTAGCCAAATTCTGGTAAAGACTTGCTCAAGTTGCAGTGCAATTACGGAGCTAGGAAAAAGTGAAGCAAGAGCCGACGATTCTTCTACGCTCACAGCAATAAATAAAGAACTGTCGCGCTCAAACCAGTCCAATAAAAGAATAAAACGAACTATCCAACCCTAGATGGGTGCAAGATTAATTGAGACGAATAATGGCTATAAAAATGACCTGAACTTGAATCACAGCACCGAACAGCTCGTAACTTTGAAAAAAATGTGCTCAAATCATAAAAAGATGAGCATGGAAGTGGTGCCTAGTACTTGCTAACGGGCAAGCTCCTATCGTTCAGGCAAAGCAAGTTTGAGAGGAGAAACATAGGCGACTGCGAGATATTTCCGAGTCGGTCGATTCTCAGGATTCTATGGGTTCACAAAAGTTCAGCTCTGAGTTCCTCACAATCACCCTCAACCTTGCTCCCAGCCCGTCAGAACGCACTAAACATACCTACCAAGATCTCGCCTTAACTCAGAACTTGCAACGATATTAACGCTGTATACAGCGCTTCGCCCTGACCCACCTTGACTTCTATCTAATAAAAAACATCGAAATCATACCCTGAATCTCTATCAAGATACATTCCCCTAATCAACGCTGTAACTGCCCCTGAACGTAACCAACATCGTTACAATCATCTCCCACACGATAACGTCTCAACAGGTCAACATACACATCTCACATTTCCTCAATAAGTTGCGAATTCCCGCGCCTAACTTCAAATCTTAGAGCCTCCTCCAAAATACCCCCTTCCCCACCCTACCCCGACCCGCACCCCTCCAGCACACTACATGTATACGACTTATGATCATGAGACCAGTCTGACACAGTCCTACCCCCGTCCAGCTGTGAGGGATGATAAACAAGCGAAAATCCTCCATTTTTGTCTACCCTCACGCTACTTTCTCTCAGCACCCATTTCACCATTCCTTCAACCCCAACCTCATCGATCTTACTTAAAATGACTAACTCCCATTTCAACCGACCTTCCCCTTCCAACATGTAAAAACCATTGCCTCAACCCCAAAATCGACCACCCTCGTTCACATAGTGTTAAACGGACGCTGACCCTATATTCCACCCAGCAACAACACCACGACCGCTGCTTTGCAGATTAACGCTTATTTCTTTTGACGATCGATGCGTGATCTGCTGCAACCCTCTGAATTCGCCCATCCTAATCACTACTCTGTTCCATTGACATTCATCGAGCACATAGAAATTGAAAGGTAAATTTCAATAAGAAATCTAAAACATTGTATATAAAAACAGGCCATCTGACACCATCACTCCGTAACAAACATTTGAGGTCTCAATTTAAGGCTCACTTAGGCCACCCTAGCCTAAGCTAATCCATCTAGAAACTTTTCTAGTTCATCGTTCTAGACTCTCCAAATTCTCACGCTTACCACGATTTTTGCCCAGTATCTTTTCGCCCAATACTACCCACGTCTATCGACTCACTGCCTTCGAAAAATGGTTTTCAAAAAAAAGACATGCAGTGCGACCCCCACAGAATTAATGACAATATTTAATCTGAGACTTAATTGTTTCAGCTCTCCATCAATGCTCCGATGACCAATATACTGAAATAGACTCGAGTCTTGATGCATATCTGCTTCAAAGGCTCATGGAATACATTCACTTACATCATCTGTGGAAACTTGTCTCCGTAATTTCACTCAATTTGTACCGCCCAAAAAACGCACATCTTCGCTCAAATAAACCTTCTTTTTGATACGAAATAAAAACCATTACATTCCCTATGCGTTTGCCCAAAAGAAGAGAGTTTAATAGTTTAGGATGTTGGAAATGCTGGAGTTCTGTAGGCGAAAAACTTGGCGGATGTCGTTTCACCACCGTGTTGGGTTTCAGCGTTTGATTTTCTTGAAAAGACTACCCAGATGGCTGGAAAAGTGGCAGTTGGTAGGCAAGAGGTCTACTGTGCAAATGTTTACAGCACAGTTTTGTAGCTCAGCAGCTAGTTCAACTTGTGCACGGCTGGAAGTGCGAGATGGGGCTGCGCAACTGTGGGAAAAAGAGTCGGCGGCATCCACTTATCGACTCCTTCAGACGTTCTTTGGACACCTCTATATTTGGGGTCCCAAGTTCAGTTACGCTAGGAAAAGGCCTGCTCGAACAGTTCCATGCAGATTTGGTTTGATCAAAACCCTCAGTTAATCTTTGTCAGTCTCCGATATCCGACCTTCACCCTAATCTTCTTCGAAGCTTTTATCATCGCGAGAAAGACATTTTGAATCACGACTGCACAGTGGATTTTTTGTGGATTTGGCACCAAATGCTCAGTTGATATGCCGTCTTGCTTCAGCACTTCACCGACCAAATTTGAAAGGTTAAAGAAACTCGGGCGGAAGTGGTGTAGTGGCAAGTGGCACGCTTACCACGCGAGCGGTCCGGGGATCAAATCCTGGGTCGTGAGTCGCCCGGGCCAACCAAGCCTTCCATCCCTCCGGGGTCGGTTAATTGGTACCAGACTTGTCTGGGAGGATAAAAACACTGACTTGTACATCGGCTGGCCCCGCAAGTCATTGTATAGGCCACATCGCATTCAAACGCCACTACGAATGTACAAATGGAAGTAGAATGCGTGCCGCATCCCAAAAAGGGATTGATCAACGGCAAATGCTTTATCCTTTATCCTTTTACAAGGAACTCGCTCATGACAGCCTGTTGAATATGTTGTTTTCAAGACTGCACAAAACAGGAGAAATGTTTCAGGGTGAAGTAGCAGTAGATCTAGAAGAGCGAGAAGCGCACTTTCCAACGGTTTATGAAGTTGTAGTAGTTTCTCAGAAGTGATTAAGATATGAAGCGTTCAAAAATGGGCAACAAAAAACGGCGGAAACTTCCCGAGCAACCCATTATATTATCACACTGGTGTCGAAGAAGGAGACCTCGGTCTGAATAAAAAAAATTCGAAGACGTTTTGTGCTAGTAAAAATATGAAAATTTTGCTAAGATTAGATCAATCTTTTTTCCAGGTGCCTCAGGTAGTAAACAGCTTCCTACGGGCCATCGTCCTGATAACTGTTTCTACACCATTTTGTATAAATCATAACAAGTGCTATGAGATTTGACAAAGAGGGCCGCGAGATGTATCTTAAAGTAATCTACGCCGATTACTTCTGAAGAAACATCGAGATCCCCTTCGTAGATTCAATCAGTTCTTCCATTAAGTTTTCCACCAGTCACTTTCTATCCCCTTTGTGACCCCATTAGCGCATCATCGCGTTCCGTTTATATTTGCTGGAGGATTATTAGGGGGTGTCTGCTCGCAGCTGGAATTACGGTAGTCAGACGGCGACGGACACGACGCACGCAATCCAGCAGACAAGTCAAGGAAGCTTCTATATATTCGAGCTACGTTCAGCTAGTCATGTACACAGCAGATCAGATTTCTCGCCTGGGGACATAGAATGGTATTAGTCCCACATGAAGGGCAAATATTGTCATACAAGTCGGCCCATCCTTACGAGCACGGAACCGAATCGAATTCAAGTGCCACTACGATTCTCAATAGAACTTATTTACAAATAAGTTTTCGTTGTGCTCTTGTATACTGTCCTGTCGCTAAAGCTCCAGCTGGCAGCTGCGGGAAGGCTCAGTAGGGAGAAGAAACAGTGACCAAAGGGAACGTCTACTGCTAGATCGGATTGATTGAACCGCGCGCTGGACAGAACTGGATAGATTTCTCGTTATATATTCCAGGGTTCAAACCTCGATCATTATTTCCTTCTAAGACTACAACATGACGCGTGAAAGCTAATGAGTGAAGCGAGAGGTGAACTATTTTTGTTCTTCCCTCGTTTTCACATGTTTTAATCAGTGTTTTTCTCGAACTGGTTTAATGTTTCCATTCGTATCTGCTTGTAAGCATTGCGACCTTTCCAGGAGCACTTCGAATGCATGGCGCAACCAGACCGCACTGATTGGCTAAGAAAACCTCATTCTTTGTGTTACCAATGACATTGTGATAACAAAAATATGCTAAATGTTTTTGAGATACTGAAAAAGTTTTAGATTAATGTTCGCAGTCAAAAGGAGGGGTAGAAGCAACTACTTCCAATTCATGGCATTCATCGCAGGAAAAATTTCAGATATTGAAAGATTGAAAAAATTGAATTGATTTGACGAAACGAATTGAAAAATATTGTCAGTAGTCTTGTGCCAGAAAAAGATCCTGTAAACAAAAATTAAAAAGTAGGTTCGATGGTTCATGTTTCAAAGGCAAGCTCCGTCACATATGTCTCATGTCAATTCCGCTTGCACAATTTTTCAAATCTTCCTCTAAGGGACGCTTGTCCATTCATTCTACTTCGTTATAATTCCCTTAATCAATATATCAATAGGGTGTCATCAATATCGATATGATGACACTTAGGTGACCACTGACATAAACGAGTATTCAGTTGCAAACATATCAACTACGACACCTAATCGATTCAGGGTACATCATCGTGCTACGGTAGGCAGCTGCAGAACCTGACAATCAATGCGAACAATAAATCGATTTTCATGTATGTAGTGGACACAAGTGATAACTATTGGATCACTTTTTAAGGGTTGTAACATCGCTTCCATGCAGCATGTGAGTGAAGAGAGAAGTATTCCTGCAGAAGGTCATCAACAGCGCACCAAGCCATCGATTCCATTCCGAATCGTTACAGTAATTGAATGGGTGTATTTCTTATTAATGTATTAAAAAAAAACTAGCTCAGAACCGGCATTTACAAACCAAAAATAATGGTTATTTTTTTCAGGTTGCCCGATGAAATGTGGCGGTTTCCATCCAATAGAAATTACTTCCTGTTGAGATCTCAGCTTTTACATTGTCAAAACAACAAAATAAAAGAGTCCGTAAACAAAAACTAAAAAAAAAACTGTTGCTCTTTTCTATAAAAGTTGTGTTGAAGTATTGTGAACTGGCTGAAGTGCAGGCTTACAAAATACGAGGTCAAATAGGCGAAAAGTAGCCAAACCACCAACTGCTTCGAACCCGAGAAGGGAACAGCCACCAAATGTATTTGCCGAGTCACATATGTGGTATAATCTTTATCTGCTAGACTGTTCAAACAAGCCGTGTCATAGGTTTGTCCAAAGTTTAGTTATCCCAGCAAGGAGTTGGTGGTTGAACACTATCACAACAAATCATCTAAGCCGAGAAGTTTTTATCGCTGAGACATTCAGAAAAAAGGGACTTCGGAAACTGGTTGGCATTTTTGAGGGAAAGTTTTTTTTGACGGGGAGGAGGGTGTAGTGTCACCATTCTCATTCAGAAGGCACCTTCTTACGTAAGCCTAAAATCCTACCAGTACCGCTACGAAATTGAAAGCAGAGCATGTCCGCAAATTGAGCAAAGAAAGGGCTTCTCAATGTATAATGGAATAATATGAAACCATAGAGTTTCAAAGGAAAAATTCTGGTTTGAAAAAACTACTACGGTATGACGGTCAAAGGAAATGTGGAATTTTAAACGAAAGCGGTACGACTTGTTGAAATATCCAATGGTGAGATATCAGGAAGATGTCATGAGTAGTAGAGGGTACATCACTGCTTGAGTTCTTCAAGAGGAACACAGAGATCCAGTGAGTGGCTGGCTTGCCTGCTCTCAGTCTGCTAAACTTCCCAGCTCGCAATGTTTTTATAGAGCAAGCCATTTTCTTTCAGAAGACATATAACACTACATATGTGAGAACTTGGAATCTTATAAGAAAATTTTCCATCCGAAAAAGCCAACAACCTCGGAACAACCTAATAATTGATCGGTTCCATGCAAAGGGTGAAGCCTGACTGATAAGCTTTTCAGAGTATTAAAATCACTGTAGTTTATGCCGAAAACGTATGTCATTCATTCGAAATCATTCATTGGTGTGAGTTGGAGGGGAAGTTTACGGTACTCAATATCCCCCTTCTTTACCAACAGGTACAGTACTACCCTCCAACGTCAAGGATTTCTTAACGTTGGAGGGTTAGTACTGTACCTGTTGGTAAAGAAGCCGCTGTGGACGATTTGAACTTAGAGAAGAGCATCTCCGAAAGGTCGGTATGTGAATTCTAGACGGATTTGGGGATAATGAGTACCGTAAACTTCCCCTCCAACTCACACTAATGAATGATTTCGAATGAATGACATACGTTTTCGGCACAAACTACAGTGATTTTTTCCAATACTCTGAGAAGATACGATCCTGTACCATTTCAAAATAATAGAAAAGAATTAAGGACTGTAACCAGTCCTTGATTGTGGGGATATTGGAAGTCGTGAAGAAAAATATATGAACGATTTGTTTCACACCCACCAAATTGCCGCTACCAACTCCACTAATTACACGAGCTATTTACTCGAGAAAACATTGAAACGGAAGAAAGAGTTCAATTGCAACACAGAAGGTAGGCTGCTGAAAATGTAAAAACTCGTGGACACCCCCCGCCCCACGTACAGTTATAGTCTCAATAGCCATACCAGGAATGGGAACATCAGAAACAGATCGGTCGAGGGCTAATATCAAGATCCATTTTACCGAGCGACGAATGCATATGTTAAACGTTTACTATGTATTTGTGTATTTGATTGAATTGCATCCTGCTTATATTGCATTGCTCCTGAATTGAGTGCTCTTTTTGGGATCCCTGCTAGAGTGAAAGTCTCAAAAGCTTCTCAGCTCTGAAAGCCAGTTAAGGCTCTGCTTGAGAACGATCTATTCTCCCTCTCTCTTCCCGTTCCCGTTCCGGAAGTGAACTGTTGACCGAGACATGTCACTCACAGGATCTGACTAGGGAGAGGGCACCGCGATCCGGTTGCAAGTGTTGTTTCGAGGCTCATCGATGACGCCCAATGGCGCAACCGTCCCGCAACACCCAGCCACTGAATGCCACCGATTGAATTACACGACCAGCACTCAACTGACTGTGAAAATAGCGATCCTGCAAAAGTGATGGAGTTATCACCACAACAAATGCTCTTGTTAGCTTTAAATCACCTCAGAAAAGTATTAGAGATCCTGGCTAGAAAGGTCATTTAGGAAAAACCACACCTTTTTCTAGGTCTACTCCGAAAGGGGCGGTAGAAAAAAAGCCCACTGGGCGTTGCCGTAAGGTACGGGGACGTCCTCTAGGAGCTAAAGCCGGGGAGAGAGCAGAAACGTACAGAAAACGATGGACATTCCATACGCGTGTCTGAAGGGAGCCTCTCCTCTCTGCCGTAGGCTTCGTAAGTTAGGCTCGGGGGGCTGTCGTGACGCTTCGTAAGTAGGCTGGCTGGATAGGCCAAATTGTGCTCCGAAACCATAAAGGTACAAATTCGAGCTCCGCATCCCGGTGGGCGCGAGCGTAGCAGAAACATCCTCACCTAAGTAAAGAACACAAGTAGAATAGGAGAATTTCATTCAAAGTTAAAGAGGGAATATACCTGAGATGGATCACCGCTGCGCTTAATGAAGTCTCTAGCCATTGCACTTGATGTCCTGCCGGTGAGAACCACGGATGCAGGAACATTCAGCTTTTGAGAGGGCAAGTAGCGACAGATCCAAGTATTTGCAAGAGTCTCTCATAAAAGTTAGGCGCGGAACCTGGCGCAATCAAGAAAACCTTGCGAAAATCATGGTAAGTGATAAGTGTTGTTAATTGGAATTGAGCAGAGGAACCACATCCTCTGAGGCTACCATACAGGAGGAATGTTAGCCCAAGTCTCCGACGAAACAACAACACACTACATAAACTGTTTATTTCCTTTAATGTTTACTGAGACATTTTTCAGCTTATACACCGCGATGGATGTCCACAGAAAGATGAATAGATAGGGACGAAAGAATTGCTATCCTCTCGCCGTTTTGGTCACGCCATGAATTCAGACTTTATTTTGGGTCGTGTCGGCAGTGGAGTACTTTCAGGGCCGTGCAAAGCTTAACTATTTAAGTACACTTGTTGTCCCGAAATGGTTGTGTAGATCGAGTATGTGTAGTAGGAACTGAACTTAAAGGCAGAGAAACCTGATCCAAGCGGATAAAATCCAAGCTACAGTGGCGCTGATAAAGTATGTGGGTGCACACGAGTAGCTGAATATTCACGCAGGTTCTGCACGGGCCATAATAGCATTTTTGAAGCAATTCTCTTCGTAGAAGAGGTTCAAAGGTCCCTGAGCCCTGAAGTCACTGTCGTGACCCCAAAATCCAAGGACCCTGAAACCTTGCCTTGAGCGCTGCGAAAGCCACAGCTACAGCCGTATTTTTACTCTCGCGCAGCATACTTTGCGTTTTCGAGTAACGGGTTTTTTCTGCATTTTCCCTTTCCTTACCGCGTTGCGCCACTCCCGTAGCACGGTCGACCTCACAAGAAAAGGAAACACCCAATTTCAGGGGTTCCTGCAATTCTTTTTCGCTTTTTTTCACTATCCATCCATTTACATCTACTCTTTCACCTTCAAAAAGGTAGAACACATCATTTGATCGCTACCCATGTCTTGAAGGTTGGCTTTTTCCCATTTGATCACTCTGCTCGAAACCACTTCCGCGGTAGTGGTTGGCTCGAGACACAGGGAACCCATGCTCAGAGGACTCGAAAGGGAAAGGTAAACAGCCAACGAACTTTCTAAATATCATTATTATTATATATCGTATTATCACTAATTGGAAGAATTGTGCCAGTCTCTTTCTGAAAGTTTTGCTTTTCGGGGGTTGCATTGGGCGAAAAAGGTCTAGTGGTTTGGTTCACTTGCGTTTCCTCATGATATCGATGCTAGAAACACCAGCGTTTCCGTCGGTTGTCGCGAAGAATTCAGTCTACATGTCGGTTAGATCCTCGTTCAAAAGCTTAGGCCATTATTGAAGAATGTAGAAGGCATGGCTTAACCAAAAAGCACCGCTCCTAGAGAGTTTCATGCTCTTAAAACTTTTACATTCGGCTGAAATCCTTATTCTAGTGTTATAGAAATGGCACGAGAATGAGTGGTTGGGAACTCTAATCGGCGAACAGTTACTACTTTGACCCCTGGCCCGAGTTTTTTCCAACATTAAATCAGTTATTCGACCAATTTTTTTGGTGATTTTAAAATCGGGTGAAAGGAATCC
>MU894272.1:1216-11255 GCA_036418205.1 Ostertagia ostertagi
TTTATGTTTTTGTAAAATCTTCCAAGATTCACTCTTTAAAAGAAAGACAGTGTTGCGGAGTCAAATTCAATTTTTTTGCCAAAGAAAAATGAGAAACATGCAATTGGGAAGTGTTTTAATGGTATAGCTTAGTGGTCCGCATGAGCCACGTGTCATTCAAGTATCCCATTCTGCCCCTCCTTTAGTTCAATTGTGCGATTGAACGTGATTAAATGGGAATCCAAGAAATAATGGCTAGTGTCTGTGTAGCTTTCAGCTCCATACATCGTTCTGGTAAAATCTAAAAAATTCTTACGTACTTTAAACCCCTAAAAAAATGTTGTTCCCTATTTTATTAACGCCAGTCCTTCTGAAAGAAACCTACAGTTGCGGTCAAGAGTATTCGCCGAGACGGTTTTTCAAGCATAAAATTTTTTCTTTGAACAAGTCTTCCAATTTTTTCGAAGAATTTTCTTTCGCATGGCTTGAATCCTTAGAACTTAAGGGTTCGAAACTACTAGGAAACACAAGACATTAACACTGAAAGGAAAATAGTTAGGTGAGAAAAAAAAACCTATGAAAAACCGCTTCGGCAAACACTTTTGACCGCTACCGTACATCGCAGATTTTTCACCGTTAATCTCTGTAAAACTACATTCACGGCCTATTCAGCCGGTAGGCGACGTTCCTGTTTTGAGCAGTCCTCGACGGACGCGTCACTCGCGCCATGAGATCGAACAGGCTAGGCCATCGTTTGCGTAAAATTTTTTGAAGTTTACATTTTAGAAGCAGAGGACTGCGCAAAGGAGCGTAATGAGCTTTCAAATCCAAGCAATTTTTGAGTAGCGGGGTGATTAATTTTGATAGCCTGAAGCCGAAGATCACGAGTTTTTCTTGAAAAGGGGGCGCTTGCTCGCTTATATTTTTTTGCTATTCTGCTTATCTGTTTCCTAAGACACCAATGTGAAGGTTATCTTCCTATGATTTCTATGTATTGAATTTTTCATATAAGTTTAGTCATTTTTAGTTTCAAGCTCTTTAAAACTTGTTCCAATTTTTTTGTAGCTTATAGTTCCCAGTTTTTTGTTGACTTACCCATTGTCGTATTTTAGGTATCCAATTCTATCCGTGATCGCCTACACTGGCTTGGCCGTTCTTGCTGGTACCGTTGGATTCCGTGTGTTCAAAACGATCGAAGCTCAGGTGAAGAAGACCAATGGAGAAAATCCGTTCCAGTGAGTTTTTTCTAGAGTCTAGCATTATTGCTGACGTGAGAGCTCTTGTTTGTGCAATCGATTCACTCGATTTCAGGGAATATCTCGCCAAGGATGTGCAACTGCCCTCAAGAGCGAATTCATGCTCAGGTTGACGTGCTCGCGGAACATGGCACAGCTCTTTTCAACCAGCTGAAGAGGCTTGTCTTTGTCGACAACATCGTTGACAGTGTTAAGGTGGGTTCGTTTCACAATGGTCCTATCAAGCATACAAAGTTATCAGAAGTTGTTAATTGAACTGGCACCGGTACTATTTTCCGCATCCGATTCATCATAGTTTTTTTTTGTCGCTCCACTTGTTCCTCCTGGGTTGAACTTGACTTTGGATCGACACGTCGACACTTCGTTGTGATTTTGAATGGAAATAGAATGCGTGGCGCATATAACCGTCAAAGGCAGACAACTTTATGCTTTATCTCTCTATGTGCAGTGCGGAAAAACAACGAACTTTCATCTTTACTAAAATTTGTTAAGGTAATATACAATTGAGCTGTCACGAATACGGTAATGTAGTAGTAGGATAAGGATTTTCATGGCTATCAATAATTGCGAGCCAAGAAAACTCCCTGGGTCACACGTGAATGAGTTTTCCGTAAATTTTTTTAACAGCTTTGTTGTCTTGCCTTCCAAGATTCAAAGGGTATTTTAATATTTCTAGAAGTACTCCCAGGATGTTCAGGGTTGCAGGAATGTAGTAAGAATCTGATCAACAATAAATATATTGATCAATGAATATATCGATTAGTAGAAATCCATTGTTGTTTGTCTTGATCCTGTTCCTGGCGCTCTTTTTTCGTGGCTTTTCCACTTATGTGAATGGTTTTCAACCTGATGATCTCTTGAACCTTCGGTATATTGCTGCCATCCTACGTGGGGTCGTTTCATCGAACTTCAACCTTCTCTCCACGTCGCTCTACCACAGTATATGTGATTTGTTAGATAGAATTCCTTTATTTGTCTTGGTCGTTTTGGGCGTTCCTGTTTCATAGCTTCCCTTATGGAATGGTTTTCAACAATGGATTTCTTGAACCTCAGGTTAGTGCTTCACCTTACTGGTTGGTGTCGTTTCATCATTAACTCACCTTCTCTCCCTTTTTCTTGCCTTTGTTCTTTCTTATGCTGGCTTGCGCAAACCGTGTATAGACGTGAGAATCTTTCAGTGTCTGTACTCTCGAAAAGGCGTATGCGTTTTGACTGTCGCATTCCTAAGATTGTGCCCTAGCTGACTCGATTCTGTTTGACTTTATTTTTACAGGGCTTTTAGTCTGCAGGGACATCGCGGTGTTGTCTCTCTGACCTAAGGTTCGACTTCTGCTGGGTGTTATACGTATACAACTGATTCGCTAAAGAGGACACGGAGGGAGAGGCGGGGACATGTTTCATTCGGCAACCTCTTATTTCTACTTTGAACGGTATTAGCTTGCAGTAATGTCCACGTTCGACTCTCGGTAAATCTCAGCATTGCGAGAATACTTTCAGTAGGATATTATCGGTCTTTTATTCGGCTAACGTTTTATGGCCGAAACGTTGGCCCAAGGTTGGTATGTATCGTGGTGGTTGCGCGCTCAAAACTCATGGAAATATTAGATTTACATTCCAGCTTGCATTCTTTAGAAAAGTTGTTGCATTTTTCTTTTTGAATCGTTCAAATTTGTCGTCGGGTGAACGTTCATCTTTGACTACACGAAATATGACAAGAAATGTCTACGTTCGTTGCTCTTCTAGGCGGAGACCGGGCAGTTAATGTGGGGCGTTACATTCTGACTTTCGTCCGTCTGCAAGAAGCACTGAATGGCTGAACCATGGGATTACTACCTCACATCCAAACATTTAGTACCTCTCGCTTTAAAAGTGATATCGTGAAGCGTGGACCTAAGCGGAGCGAGAATAATGATCGATTATATTCAGCAGATAGCTTTTGCATTTTTAATTTGTTTTCAGGTTCGCTTTGATTTGTGGGCGTTGAGCGACATCGGTTGTGTTTCTTGGATTTGCCATTGTGCAGTTTGGCGTGAGTATATTTTGCACAGCCTTTTTTTTTCGTTTTTTCACCCCTGCTCCAATCATTTATTTTAGTTTAACCCTAATCAATCTTTATGGTCATGTGATGAATAACCTTATTCTAGCTGTTCTTGGTGCGTTCTCAATCCCGAAGATCTACGAGATGTATCAGGAGCCGATTCGATAAGCAATTGGCAATGATTTCGAGACATAGCAAAGCTTTTCAGTATGTTGGTTACACACGCCGTCAGCTATGTATTGTCGCGGTATATGCTGTTTGAACCGGCAGCATGTGTGTCTGCAGTGGCAGACTTTGCACATGATGCGCGATTAAAGGTAATCATTAGCCTCAACAGACCTTTGATTGTGTCTCGAGGGCCTGCACTATTGTTTACAGCTTCGCAGTAGAAAAAATGCCGCGTGTGATTTTTTGGGCTATTGGTTATTTTATTCCACGCCTATGCCACGCTTATGTTGCTGTTCAACATAAAGACAGCATGGAATACATACCCTCCCCTTCAAAAAGCCAGAAAGTGTCGGGTGCAGACCATACACCACAAGTGACGACGGCCTCCACAAAATGCAAATGTTTTCTGCCAATGAAATGATTAACCTGTTGCAGTTGTATTCTATCAGTTGTCACTAATTACAACTATCATTTACCAAAAATCAGCTATCACTATGAACCACTACTAACCAGATTTACTTGGAGGCCGTCGTCACTTGTGGTGTATGGTCTGCACCCGACACTTTCTGGCTTTTTGAAGGGAGGGTATGCCCCACATTTTCACAAGGAGGAAGCTGGTTTTGCTTACTTATGCCTCCATTTTTATGTTGCAAAACTGTCGATTTTCATTATCGGGTACAAAAATAGTGCACTCATTATGAGAAACGAAACTTTTGTGGAAATAGCAACTGGGTGCATGTCAGCAGGTACCCGACAGGAAGGCCCGTCGCGCGGCAAGAAGGCAGAGTCGGCGGACGAGTCGCAGCGCGTGGTGTGCGATGTAGGACGTAATGGACATTCTATTTCAACTTGACGCGAAATCACTACAGTACGCGCTGCGACTCGTCCGCTGACTCTGCCTTCTTGCCGCGCGACGGGCCTCCTGTCGGTACCCTATGTCAGCTAGCCGCGCGCTACAGGTCGTGGTTGCGACGTCGCGACTGCAGCGGACGAATTTCTGTGCGCGTCATTTATTTCAATTTCGAATGGAAGCCAAGCTTACCCGGCCCTTCAGGGTGTATGGCAAAAGAATCGTCGCTCCATCTGTTGAAAGGTGAAGGTAGCACGTCCCAGAATCGCTTCGCTTCGTCAAATTCAAAAATTGCCGCGCCCATCGAGAAGGTGCCGCGTTGCGACGCCGCGCAAGTGGCCGCGCGCGGCCACGCCATTCTTGGACGATTCTGTTGGCCCCTCCCCAGTAACTGTTTATCCAAATTTGTAAAAAAAAAGGGTGGTGTGTCATCAACGTGTTAAAGAAGGATGTGATCTCCGGCTACACACATGAACAGCTATTTCTTTTTCAGGGCAGAAGATAAGCTGCCATTCTTGAAGAAGGCCGAGGTTCAAGTTGAGAAGAAGGATCAGTAAGGAGTTGGTCAGATGGTGATCGAGTCTTCCATTCTCGTCGTTTCTCACCACGTTCTGACCTCGCCGTCGTCTCTTCCACCATAGCAACCAATCGGCAATTTTCAAAATCGATATTTTCGCTCTTCCAAGGAATACTGTTTTATAATAATGGCTATTTCACACTCGTCACCAACTGTATGGCTATGTCAGTGCGAATTGTGTCTTGCTTCTGGTTCTCCTCGTAGCGATCCGTTTAAGCGACATGGTGGTGGCCAGCTGTTCGCACCCACTCTTCCTTCTCGTTGTATCCGATGCGAATTCAAAGGAACCCGTTCAGGCTTGTAAGCGTGTCTTGCTTTTGTATTTGGCGTTGTATCACTGTATTTTCTTCATCCTGTTTTTCTAGTTCTTACATATTCGCTATAAATGTGAGTTTTATTTGCGTTACCCCGTCCGTTCATGAGTGTGCATGGTTCAGGCTAAGAAGCATGCTCGCGCTTAAGTTCATGTTACTGTATTGTTCTGTCTTTAATCATGCTAGTGAGTTTCTCGTAAACATTTTTAATCACGGTTATTGAAATAAAAGTCTTCATTAGGTGTAACCACGGAATGAGCTGGAAAAGAAGATTTTTTCAAAGGTTTTTGTTAAGAGTCAACCGTCCTGCTGGCCGAGCCAGACGGGGTTGTTGTAGGGGTTGACACGAAGGTATAAGGTTGTTCGGAAAGTAAGTGCGGGTTTCAAGATGCCGTGCTGCTGAAGTATTTTAGACTGAATTTTCATTCGACCCCTAAAGCCCTATACAGTACAGTTGAATTTCATTATGACTTGCTATCTTGGGGTTTCTATAGAATTGAAGTGAAGGTGTCAAAACTATGGTTGCGGCAAGTTTACTTCGACGTGCTGAAACCCTGGAATAGTGCTCTAGTGCTGGAATAGACCTGTCGAAATAACACTGAAGGATGGGGCCAAGGAAGCACTACTAAAAGTGCAGCACTGCACTGGCTTCGGCTTCCTTTTGGTTTTGAATAGGTCCAACAGGAACGTCACGAACGAAAGTCATGAGTAGCCACTGCTGTTGACGATGGCCTTCTGAAGAAACTCGAAGTAGATGATTCCGGACTAACTGTGTTATAGCAAGCATGAGGACTCGAAGTGAGCGATCAGAGTAACTATATGTTTGAAAGCGGACTCTCTGACGAATCTTTAAAAAAGACCTTGCGAGGCGGATATTATGAAGAATACAAAGTGAAGCTGAACATATTGACCGTTTTCACAGGACCGATTGTACCCAACACTTGAGGACGTGTTAAATTTCCACAAACCGCAGTGGCTCTGCAACTAACAGTATAATGAATGATGCGCTCTAGACATGCAAACTTCTTCAACAGAGAGAAATAAAACAACACTCCTTCATGGCAGCGCTCAGGCCACATGTCTCATAAACGACCTAGCAGGAATTGGACAAACTGGCTGGTGTGCGAAGATCCGCTCAACACGTGGTACTCACTGAGCCCCCCATCACCAATACCACTTTTCTCTAACGATCTTGACATATTCTTGAGTAAGGAATGCTTCAGTGTTCAAATTGATTGGAAACGATGCTCAATGATTTCACCGTCTTCAGAAGCGTCATTTTCACAAGGGTGGGATAACTTAGGCGCATCTTGTTAAGAAAAGTAAATACTTTCCAAGGGTTTTTGTTGCTATTGAAAGTGTTGAGTATGATTGGAAATATGCCTCTTCAAAAATAAATGTCGAAAACTTGCATTACTTTCCGAACAACCTAGTAATACGTTGGGAAGGGGTATGTTTTGTGGGAAGTTCAGCAGATCGATTGGTTGCGGAGAGCGAGGAATCGTATTAACCTTCCGGCGCCTTAGCGGTGGATTGCCACCGCTAAACCTATATCTGCATTTACCCATGCAACTAGCTATTTTTCTGATTCTGCTAAAGGTTCCTTTAGTCAACCTTTCTCTTTTTTATTATGCGATAAACCCGTCTTATGATTGTGTGCAGTATATATAAGTATCCTACTATATATAAGCGGCTAGCGTGTGTCTGTGTGTGTGTGTGTGTGTGTTTGACCGGAAATTCATAGCTCGAGTCACAGTAATGATAGCGCAGTGGTTCTTACATATGTTATAGGGGGTGGGATGGGGACACAAGTGGTACGTGATAGGAACTGATAACGACTGATAATAGCTGATAAGAGGGGCTAGAAAGCGAGCATCGCCAATTTCGTTTTGTCGTTCATATTGGTACTAGAGCGTCTATACTTACAAGTGTTATGTGGGGCGGTCCCGGGACATTGGTGGTACATGATTGGGAAGCGATAGCAACTGATAAGGGCTGATAAGGGGCGCAGAACGCAAAAGTCGTCGATTCCGTTACGCAGCTTGACGGGGACATTGTTGGTGGGTGATAGAAAGTGGTTACAACTGATAAGGGCTGATAAGGGGCGTCAGAACGCAAAAGTCGTCGATTCCATTACCCAGCTCGCGTTGACACCAGAGCAACCATACTCACAAGTGTTATGTGGGATGGGACGGGGACATTGTTGGTGGGTGATTGAAAGTGATTACAACTGATAAGGGCTGATAAGGGGCGTCAGAACGCAAAAGTCGTCAATTCCGTTACCTAGCTCGCATGACACGAGAAGCAATATACTCGCAAGTGTATATGGTGGATGGGGCGGGGATTGGTTAGTAGGGATTGAAAGTCATTGCATGCTGGATAAAGGTTATAAGGGACTGTCAGCAGACGCAGAAGTCGTTCGATGTCCGTTGACCTAGCTTGCGCCTGGCATTGAAGGGCCTTGAGTTCGACTTGACAAATTCGTATTTGGGGTAGTGGTACGTGCATTGTAAGATTGTATGACTCTGGTTATTGTACAGTCGATTGCTATTAAAACATCATCAAGTCTTCAACAAATGTATAATTTCGAGTAGGTTCCTAGGTATAAGAAGCCAAATCTAGCTGACCGCTAACCTTTCGGGGTCTAAATAATGGTGAATGTGAATAAATTGATAAGCATTAGCTCCTCACTTATGTAAATAGGCATATTTCATTCTCCTTTTTGAAACTGACAGCAAAAGATTCACCGCTAAATTATCCGAATTCAAGAAGAATGTGGATGTTTACAGTTGTGATTACATACCAGTTCAGCTCCAGACGTTATCACGCGTATTCTCGATGGACTTCAGCGAAACTGGGAAAGGTCTAACACATTCAATAGTGAGGTGGCTAATGGAGGTACCTCATGCTGATATTCCATGGGTCTTTCAGTTTCACTAAAGCCTGCCGTGTGATGCGCGCGATAGCGGGCGGAGCAAAACTGGTTGTGTATATAAATGCAACAATGAATCGACGCTGGTCCCCGCAACCTGCCAAGTAAGTGTCACTTTTTCCTAAAATACTTGAAGTAGATCCATTCTTTAATCAAAATTATGGGTTATAATGTTGTGCAAGATTATAAACTTTTTCGGCATAACTATGAAATTTGGAATTGTTTCGACATAAGCTCAAAAACTAAGAAGGTGGGCCAATTTTCAAAGCTTCTTAGTTTCTTTGTTTGTGATCGAATAGCTTCCAAATTTCGCCATAATGATATTTATGAGCTCACAATTAATAAACAATAGTTAGAAGAAAAATTTCTCCGTAGAAAAAATCTAGGTCCAAAAGGGTTAAACTATTTTTCTCGACGATTTTGAAAAAAAAAAGCTTGGAAAGAAGTGTCAAAATTGTTAGGCTGTCCCATAATAAGCAATAATTTTGGTCATTCCCACCTTTTTTATTATTTCTCTCAAACGCCTGCTAATCGAAAACATTATCTACCTCAACATATAGAAACCAGAACTCTACCTCTCTTATGAAAAACCGTTGAATTTTTTTCGAAGAGAGATGTGATGTCACTTTTGGGATCATGTGACTTGGCGTACGTTCTCTTCTCGACGAACGACTGCTAGAGGGCAGATTAGGTGATTCGAGCTACCTACACAGTAATTAGTAACTGAAAGTCCGAGTCGTCAATTCTTCATCTATTTTCTTCGCAAGATGGAGTCGAACACTTTCAGAAAGAAGCAGGCTTCGTCCTACTTCAAATTTGAACATCGACCAAGCAGTTGTCCTTTGTCTTCATCACTGACTCTGGCATTATTGGGTTTGGCCCCAGCGTCAAACCACGCTCGTATTCTGGTGGTAACTGAGAAGAGAAGGATCAGATGTGGAAGAGGTCGGATGCTGCCGAAACTCTTGAATCGTTAAAGCTAAGATACTGCCACTTCATATCACCTATAAATTTGCTGCATGGTGTTATTTGAAGGAATCAGGGGAAGCCAGCAGGAATCCTGCATCATAGCTCTGCAAATTGTAGACTACAATTTCGCTACTTTGCAAAACCACTTTGTAGCGTGGAATGAGGTATGGAAGTTGACGTCCACTCACTCAATGGATTAACACTGTTGGAAAGTTCTCACGAAGCCGTGCAACCACACGAATTGTTCGGAAGCAGGAAGCGGACCCTGATTCTCTGAAATGTACCCAATTCATGTATCCAGAGCCATAAATATCCGTACAAACGGATATCTATGGCGATAAAGATATAACGAACTGATTCCAATTGAAGGCAGATTTCACGATGAAAAGGTAGCTCATTGGAAATAAGGGTAGAGGTGGTCAGTGGAGCAGGGATGAAGAAAAACCATGAGAAACGGCCCGAAACCCGAGAAATGGGACCCTTCCTTGCCCGTTGATTTGCGCATTGATGCGACTCTCATCGCTGTGCCCTCTTCAACACTACGCTCTCTCTGCTATCTAATCACTCGCGTATAGACCTGCGGCGAGTGATTAGATAGTCGGTGGGCGTTCCAGCCAATGCGCCAAGGGAGGGCCATGCTAGATCGCCGGGGGCATATCCTTCGATGCGAATTGTGTGGGTGTGTGCATTTAGTTGGAACCTAGTACGGTAGCGTAATTAGCGGATTACTGTAGCGCACGGCAGGTCACTTCGCACCTCCCCAAAATTGCCTGTGGGATGACCCCACTTAATTGCTTGCGCTGAATACTGACATTTCTGGACAGCCCCAAACCAAGCAAAACGAAGCGAGTGAAATAATATCAGAGTGAACTACTGTTTTTGAACAGTGAATTTTTAAGTATCGAATGAAACTTTATTAACATAACAGAAATTACTGAAAACGAAACTGGAAGCAA
>MU894279.1:0-29829 GCA_036418205.1 Ostertagia ostertagi
GTCTCGCGCAGTTCAGGGTCCGCTGTCTTTGTCAGTCGTCGCCACTTCGCTCTGTCCAGGGCGTCCTCTGCTGTGGCCATGACTTCACTTAGGTCCTTCTTGATCACGTCTCTCCACCTCTTCTTTGGGGCTCCTCGCGGTCGCTTGCCTTGCACTTCGAAGTCCATCGCTTTCCTTATCGGGTGGTCCTGTGGCCTCCTTAGCACGTGCCCATACCATCGCAGTCGCTGTTCCCTCACCTTCAGCTGGACAGGGGCAGTCTGCATGACCGCTCTGACATCCTCGTTTCTGACCCTGTCCAGTCGCGTCCAGCCGCAGGCCCATCTCAGCATCCTCATTTCAGTGAGCTGCCTTTCGTGATTCTTGTTCAGGGGCCAGCACTCGCTGCCGTATAGCATCGCAGGCCTTACCACTGTCCGGTACACCTTCCCTTTGAGCGTTCTGGAGCACCTTCGATCGCAGAGGATTCCAGTGGACTCCCTCCATTTCATCCATGCAGCGTTGACCCGAGCCTTCACCGCCTGATCCACACTACCGTCGGCTCGCTCCCATCGATGGTCTCACCATGGCCGGATCGGCTCTGCACCCTCTTCGGAGCTCAGGAACTTGGTCTTCTTGACATTCAGCCGGAGCCCACCTTCTGCCAGGACTTTCTGCCATTTCTGCACCTTGGCTTGAAGTTCCTCTCTGCTATCCGCTATCAAGGCGATGTCGTCAGCGTAGAGGATGGTCTTCAGTGGTCCCTCCATGAGCCCCTTCACCAGGACATCTAATGTTAGGAGGAAGCAATCTTGCAGGGCATGGTTAACCTCGGCAGGCATCGAACTCGCGGTTTTCAGACGTGCAATCATGGGCCTAAGCTCTTAACCTCTAGGCTATCCTGCCTACAGTAGTGATTGATCAATATAAATAATTGTGTAAAGATATAACGAAGCTAGCGCTCATCGGTCTCCTTCGTGTGCGCTAGTACCCGAATTCTAAACAGAGAAACAGAGTTTAAAAAATATTTAAATATGTATAGAAACTTTACAATGACTTCCAGAGCTTATATGAATCCCAAGTCACGATTCCTATCCTCAAGCTTAGTTTAGTGGACCACTACATAAAGGAAAAGAAGGACTGGTCAGGGCAGAAGCGATCTAATAGACCACTATTAGTTGGCAATAGCACCTCTTCACACTGTGCTACACTTGCTTGGCCGTAATGTTGAACAACTTATAATTGAGCGCTGGACATGGGACTTCCATTTCAAATTTTTCAAGTAAATTTTGGAAAATCGTAAAAGAAAAGAATATGTGGATATACAAGGCGCTACCGCAATTGCATAGACAGGCAGTCTATGCGATTGCGGTCTATGCTCTTAAGAGTCTTAGACTTGAAAGACCGTCTAGATTGACGCGTTCAGGGAAAGGGCTTCCTTTTTGCAGGAGCCACAGCGCGCATACCAGCAGTCGGATCCAACCACAAAAACCACGCATAGATCGATCTTGAGGGGTTCTAGTGAATTCAATGACGTATTCAAATCGCCCAGACCGAAAAACGCCGATTAATCGGATCGCATTTCACGGTTTCATTAGCTACCGGTTATATCAAATCCGATCCCAACACAAAAAATAATCGTAAGCGCGAAATGGAGTAATGACGTGTGCAGGGAAAGAGATCGAAATCCGCCTAGGCTACTCAGAATTTCTCTCTTTGCCTTTATTTATTGGTATCACAGGCGTCTTAAAGTGGATAAAAGCATTGAATCGACATTAGCTCTCCCAAAGGAGCCGTTTTTTAGACTCAATATCAATCCAAATTTCCTTGTATCTTGAGAAGCTGGGCGCATGGCGCATCCCAGGGAAGAATGGATATACTTCATCCTGATATCTGCTTAGTCTAGTCAAGCATCTTTCTGAAAAGCCGCATGAAGTAAAAGACGCGGAGCAAAACGGCTGAGTGAATCACTGAAACTTCAGAGCTCGCTATTTAATATCGCTTGCAAAACGATTGAAGATTTGAGTTGATTTTCCATCTTGTGAATGCCAAGAATCTAACTCATACTGAAGATTTTCTCAGTGGAATTGATGTAATGTGTTCTAACTACACTGACTTGCGAGAGACCAGCGATGTACAGAATATATACTATTCAGACGATCCCGGTAACCAATTAACGCGCCGAAGGGATGAAGCTTGGTTGGCCTGGACGAGTCTACCCCCATTCGACTCTCGGATCGCGGCGGCGCGGTTAAGAGCGCCACTTCAAGTTCACTTCCGTCTGCAGTAGTGATTCGGCTCGTAGACGTCAAGAAAAGTAAACCAAATCAGAGTGTGGTAATAGTCGCGAATCAACGATACACAGACCAGATTACCAGAAATCAATCAATTTATACGGATCCATGGTTTAGTCTCAGGTCAGGTCTCATATAAGGTAAAAAGGTGAAAGGATGAAGCAGCCATAGCGATGGTGTCTCTATGCATGCTAATCTTGTTTCCAGTTGCGCGTCATATTTTACTTAGACTCGGAAACGTAGAAATGTATACGCTGACCTAAGGAGGTCAGCCGATGAAAAATTTAATGTTCCATGCTACGAAAAAATCTGGTTCGACCTCAGAGCGCGCTTTTGATATGCAGTGTCACTTGCCTCTACACCAGGGTGAATATCGGTCGAGGAAATCCTCGACAGGGGGGTCGTATTTGTCAGGCTGGGTCATGGGGGGTCGTACTCTTGGGGGTCAGTAACGTCAGTGGCATCGTGGTGCAGATAGGAGGGATAGGGTGTAGCGCAGCAGAAAACAAGGATATGAGAAAAAATGATATAAAATATCCTTTGCAGGTTCAGTCGCTCGTCCTGAAATTGCATCTTTGCAAGGAACAGGGTCACATGTGCACACGCGCTGCGAAGGCATTTCCTCTATCTACCGCCCGCTCCTCTCCCTTAATACCTCGTTGAGAATGACACTGTTGTTAGGGACGCTGTCGCAAAAACGACAACCGTGAAGGAAAGGCCCTGGGCAAATGAAGTTGTTCCTCAGGTTATAGGAGTTACGAAATGTGTTTACTACAATGCAGCTTTTGTCAACTGGTCATGATCATATAACACCTTCAATCGATTCTGCAACTTCGAGTGCATGGCCTATACCCAGACAAAATCGGATGATGACGATTGCCCCTTTTCTTATTGCTTATGTTGGAAGAATGTATTCTAGACACATTTCGAGCGTTGCCAACGAATTACACTTGCAATGGTGAAGAAGGGAGCGGCTTTTTGAGCGGCCGAGAATCATCCTCGATAGATCCTCGACGCAAATATCTCCTCAACTAGAGAATGTAGAAGGAAGCTAAACATACTGTTAGAAAGCGCAAACCTTCCGCTTTCCAAAACTGTCTTCCTTTTTCAAGATCTACGAAATTAGAGAGATATTGCCTTTTAAGTGGCAAAAACTCGCATGAAAAATTCAGCATCCTCGACGCTGCCTCGACAAAATTTGAGAGACCCTATCTCTTCGAGTGTAAAGATTTCAGATCAATTTCAATATTGCCCGGTAGTAGCAAATCCAGCTCTATCTAACCCTACCACATACTGCTCCAAAGGTTATGAAATGGGGGAATGGAACCTTTTCATCGAGAGTGTAGATTTCGACGGTTTCGAGCGGGGTTTCGGCAAATCTGACCCACGGATAAACCGCGCTGCAACTGAATGCTTTGCTGTACATTGATGGAACTCGCTTATTCACATCAAATCAAAGTTAGAGGGGTCGTATCAAGACCCCGATCTGAGGGAGGGGCGTACTGATCTGACCACGTCCTCGACACGATTTCGCCCTGCTCTACACCTCCTTCAAAGTTATCAGGGAGAACGGGACAGATAGAAAGCACCTTTTTGGACATTTTTTTTAAAAATTTTAGGTGGAGTTTTAGGGAGGAACTTAGTTGCGAATGTTGCATTTTTCGTGGAGCCGAGGTGCTACGTCTCTGTACCGAGATTCATCTCAATCGCAGCGACCTTCATTCATTTACTTCGTATCGATTTGAAGGATCAGAGAAATCAAAATACGTCAACCAATTCGGTATTTGCCATGTTTTTATGGCATGCGCAAAATCACTGAGGCAGTTGAAAGCATATCTGCGTCCACATACATATACACGCTAAGGATGACCGATTCTCAAGGCAGTAATGTTCCCATCTCATCCTATCCGATAGCAATTTGCTTAACAGACTGGTCTGCGTTTTTGCTCTGACAGAATCCGCGATTCCGTGGAGCAACGTAAAGAGATGAATGGCTTGAAGCGCAGCTGAAGGGTACGGAGAAGAGTAAAAACGGCGAGACATCCGCCGCGAAAGTCGTAAAGTGGTTGAAGGCGTGAGTGGTAGCGGGAGAAGTGGCACTAAGTACGCTCGTAGAAGACAAAGGGCTTCAATAGAAATGCATATTTGTGCAATGACGTATCGCACGCGTTATGAATCAGGGATTCCGCCATACAAACATCACTGGAATGCACGGCGGTAGGTCCTAATCACGAGATCTTGCTCGTCCGCCCAACGTGATCAAAGATTTCTTGAGACGACATGAAGAGATGTCCTTCAGAAGGTTCACCGCGCGGCGAACGTGGTTCCACAAATGGTGTACTGCGCTCGATATTTTCTGTAGAAGATACCGTATCCAGCCGTAGTCGCATCCTTCTGCGGCCGGTGTCAGGCTTTACAAACCCCGCGATTCGCTAAGTCTGACGCCGCTTACGTTCGAGTGCTGGATATGAAACCGATCAATGAAGATTTCGGAGATTAGTTATTTCCCTCGTCAGTTAGAGCCCATGTGAATAGCCCTTTCAATTCCAACTTCTTAGTAAGAGATCTCGAATTTACGCCCAGAAATTAACGATAGTTGGTGTAAACCGCTATGAACTGATCGATTTGACGTCAACGCGTACGGTAAGCTTGGGCGACCGGCGTGCCTCGTGGTGATTCTTTTGATCGACACATGACATAAAAAGGATATTGAACTGAAAAGTACTCGATCCATAGCCACCTTGGAAAAGGTGATCAATTGTTGTAAAGTAATAAGGAAATGCGGAAAATCCCCATCAGCAGAAAGGGAAGGTGTTAAAACGATCAGTGATAAGGAATTTTCGGGTCTCTCCCAGTAAACGGGGAAGGGGCATAGCGATCTAGAGCATTTCAAACCATGGAAAGCATATTTTTATTGTAGACGTTCAGGACTAAGCCTTAGAAGGGAAGGAGCCCCCGGGTCCGTGAGCAATCTTGGTTTTCCCCGGGGGACTTCCTCCCCTCCTAGGCTTAGTCCTGACCTGCTGACTAGGTGAATATTACTTTTCGTAGACGTTAATGTCATCTAGTACAAGAATACATACATTACACAAAACACCTGAAGAAATAACATAGGAAAAAAGCTGATAGCAGCTCGTAACTTTAAAGGACTCCTTGAGCCAAATTGGCATTAGAGCAGACCGTGCACCGCAATGCCCCCTCTTACCGGATGAGACCCGAATTTTCCGCGCATACGCACGAACTCGGAAAACTTTAGAAGCAGGATTTCGATTCATCTATATCCTACAAGAGTCAACCAATGTGTGCACAACTCAATGGTTTCACCGTAGCATATAAAATCAGCTTGAAGCAACATAGCTTATAGGTGTATGCAGAGTCAACCCTGCGTTGCGCAGTTCTCAACGGCCACGTTGCGCAGTTTCGCCCGATTAGACACGTTCTCTCGCGCGAACATTCACACTCGCATGCTCGAGCCGTCTGTGTCTCCGCCCATACAGCGTGCGTTGAGGATCTCTCAACGTGCCGTTGCGAACTGCGCAACGCAGGGTTGACTCTGCTGTATGGCCTTTCGCCTTCTGCGGCAAACGGCGCACGATGATATGAGGAACATTATGATAGCGATGCACTCAAGAGTTTGCGTCATCCGACACTCTTCAACTTCTAGCATCTGCAGCATTGTTCAGATGGCCGTGCTACTTCAGTAAAGGGAAGGCTTCGCAAACACCGCCCACAGAAAATAGGTAAGAAGACACGCTATTTCTCCATTTTGACAACCAGACCTACGCACCACCCACCATATCGCAAAAAAATTCCCTCCTATCTTAGACTCATCTACTCTTCCCTTTTCAAAGTATCAACAATTAAGCACACAGAGCATTGCCTGATCAATACTGTATTTATTTAGTATTTATTTATTTATTCATTTATTTATTTATTTATTCACTGCATGCTGGATGCGCTATGTTTTCTGATCTTTCTTCCTTTCGTCTTTCGTCTCACAATCAGAAAAGTTCTAGAGGGGCGAAAGAGAATATACGAAACAGTCTTGAATTCGTAAACACCGCATTCTTGCTAAACAAGTGCAACCCGATAAAATATATCGATTAGGGGGAGGCCAGCACGACCTTGAATTCTTCACATTTTCTGATTTCATCAAATGCCAGAGCAACTATATGCCGAACTCGTGCCCACCTCTGACGTGAAATTCCAGTGGAAAAAGTGGAAAATAGGAACAAGTAGGGTGGAGGGACGATAACTCTTAAAGAAACATATTAAATATATGTGACGTCCATCTTTACGCGAAAAAGTTGGTCATGTTCTATTGGTTCTTACCCACCGGAGGTACCCTTGCCCTTCAAGTCGAGTAAAACTGCTGAGAATCCAAGTCCAAGCAGCAGAAATCAACAGCAGTCAATTTGTTACGAGTGGAGAAAATGGACTAAAATGTAGATATCACCCGGCGGCCTTGGGGCTTGGTCAGCCAATTAGGTTGCCGCCACGCTTTTCACTAAAAATTCGGTTATAGCAAGGCCACAGTAAAATCTGATAGGAGGAGTTGTAAGATCAAGGCAAACTGCAGACGACTTTTAGGGCGTTAAAGGACAGGCGGGAAGATTTCATCTAGAAGGCCCCTAGACAATCCGTGCTATCCAGGCGACGGGACGGTGCTCAGGAGAAGAGAAATTGACAGCGCCTCGAAGAGCGCCGTACCACATTAGGCGCGGGATATAGCTATGGGGGAAAAGAGAAACCTAGGAACTGACCATGTGCTTGGAATGACTTTGAGGACCGTGAGTTGCTCATCTATCCCAACTCTTTTTTGCTCACGCCAATTTCTCTAACCACTAACATTGGAGATCTTTCAGGACCTAGAGCACTTTTACCAAATGGCTTTCTGCATGTTGTAGGGGCTCTTGCGAGAAACGCAGAACCATGACCCATTTTTCCTAGCGCCCTCCAGGAATTTGCAACGACACAGTGTCAGAGATGTCCAAGAGTCGATCCCGGTGATGACTAATTATGCAATGTGTTATAGTTTGGCGCCCCATATTGTTGCTAAATGGCGCCATTGTCAAAAGATGTCAATCTCGTATTTTGCGGCAATCTGGAGGCGCCAACAAAAGTTGCAAAAATTTGCCATTACGGAAGATATGAACACTTGACCATCTTCCCTTCTTCTTTTGGCATTCCTGGCACCGCATCCAGCGAAAAATATGACCGGCCGCTTCTGTGTTCCTCACATAGCTCTATAATATTTAAGAAAAACCGTCTGAAAAACGTCGCTGTCCTCCAAAGACTCGCCTACTAAAGGATAGATCAACCTCGTTGCCAAAAAAAGCTGATTCGACTTGTTTACGTCGCAGCCTCATCATGTATCCCTACGTCGCTGATAGGTATGGTTTTACCTTTCTCTGCCCGTTCCATGACCATTTCCCTCGCAAGAAGACTTTATTTACAATATTTACACGAACTAATTCAAACTGCCCTTCTTTCTAAGACAGATATCTTTCAATTTTCACGATGCCTTGTACTGTCAAATAACTCCCCCTTAATTATTTGCGCTACTCTGAGGAAAAATTAATTACTATGGCTCTTAATCCACGACACTCTATTTTTGTGTAGGATAAACTGAAATCTGAACGTTGGCTATTCCGATAGAAGGAGAAGGCATTGGTATCAACAGCGTCGTGCCGCTGCCGTATCCAACTGACGATGATAGCGATCTTGGGTGCGTGCATCATCATAGATCGCTTCACTTTTAGTCCACCCTAGATTCTCTCTTGCCTTCTGAAATGGATACTGTAGCGAGCGCGATGTAAGTGATTGCGGCAGGAACTTCGTAATTCACGCCTTACTTCGGGTGCTCGCTCCGTCCAAACGGCTGATCTCGTCGCATAACATTCCCCATTACAGGAATATACCCGAACATTGGTCCATTAATCTTAAAATTACGGCTTACTTCTTATAACTACAGTAATATCAATACAATAAAGTAACACTACAATATTGTTTACGAAGGACCTGAGTCCATTCGTCAGATTTTGAAAATGGCCAATCATGAATCCAAGCCGCGTTTGCTGCGGTCGTCGATTGACTTGACGTCGCCCTCCGCATCCGCTACTCCGTCCATCATGGATTATTGCCGCATAGCGATCGAAATCAAAAGAGAAAATGATCAAAAAAAGATAGAAAAAAATCAGAATACTGAGAGGAAACAACGAGAACGACAACAATTTAGGTGCAGAAGCAATTTCAAAGCAAGCAGTAGGGAAAATTTTCTTTAATACGCCTCATCCCTTTTTTTTTCTGATGATCGAAAACTACCACTGGTTATCACTGCAGATCTTATCACATATTATCGGCTTAATCTACTATATAATAATCGCGAAGCGGTTGTGTGTCTGTGTGTGTGTTTGTCTGTCTGACCGGAAATTCGTAGCTCGGGTCACAGCAATGATAGCGCCATGGTTCTTACATATGTTATAGGGGTGGGATGGGGACACAAGTGGTATATGATAGGAACTGATAACGACTGATAATAGCTGATAAGAGGGGCTAGAAAGCGAGCATCGCCAATTTCGTTTTGTCGTTCATATTGGTACTAGAGCGTCCATACTTACAAGTGTTATGTAGTGTGGTCCCAGGACAATGGTGGTACATGAATGGAAGCGATAGCAACTGATAAGAGAATCACCCACAGTGTGCGGTCAGCACGCATAAATCGTAATTCCGTACTGCTCGCGTTGATACTAAAGCATGGAACTTCCAATGTATAAGGGGTGGGACATCCCAACATTGTTTCGGTAGTGATGGAAAGTGGTTACAACTGATAAAAGCCGATAAGGCGCGTCAGAACGCGAATTGTCGAAAATCGTCGATTTCGCTATGTAGCTTGCCTAACACTAAGGCGTCCCTACTTACAATTCTAATTGGCCGTGTACTGCCACTGTATCATTTTTTGGTCAACCAGCTCGCACCACCACTCCTCCTTAAAGGCATGCCCCAGGATCGCACTGGTGTGGCTCTTGCACACGAATGTGAATGTATCGGTGCCAAGTGGGCCGGCAGTGAAGAAAAAAGGAAAAGAATCCGTCGAAAACGCTCAGGTTGAGGGCTCACTCACCTTCCTAATTGGCTGTGCTAAAGGAACGAGAGACTAAGCGCGAAGAGGAGAGTATGGGGCGAGAGAGCGCATCAGATGAGAGAGCACCAGACAACGGCCTGATAAGAGAGCTCGTTCGCTGCAGCTCGAGCAGCTTACTTTGCAAGCCCAAAGCGTTCTTGTCGGTCGAATTCCGTGCACGTGAACGCCACATTTGTGATTGTCCCCTAGGGTTCTATACTTCTGACCGAAGAGAAGAGTTCACACGACCTCTGCTGCGCTGGGTTGTGCCTTTAATAGCATCGATTGTCTAAATTCAGTCAATGTTCTTCAGCAATGATTATGCCTCTAACCTCTCTCTACAACTCACCCCCCACACAGCCCTCGCGAACATCATTAAGCGCTTATTATTATTCGGGCTCCGAAGCTGGTGACTGTGATGAAATGACTTCAGCCCCTCATTTATGTAAATATGCAATTTCGTTTTACTTTCTTGGACTGACACAATCCTATTTAGCAAGATAAATATCTGAATCAGAAGAATGCTGGATGTACAGTTTGTAGGTATCAATATCTGCGAAATTCAATCGACCAAGACGTTAATCATGCCTATTCTCGATGGAGCTCAGCGGAACTGGAAACAAGGTCTACACATCATAAAGTGACAGTCGTCTTAATGATTACCTCATGCTGAATACTCCTGATCCTCCAGTTTCGGCTAAGCTGCTCGAGTACAATACGAACGTGCTAAAATCAGCGTCACAATACTAGGCCGTTCACCATAGCCAACATACGAATCGCGGGTAAGCGCTGATGTCGCCACGATTCAACGCTGCACCAGCAGTCCGAGAATTACCGGCGCTGGCAATGTTTGAGATTGGCTGGAGTCGCTCTCCTTCGCACCTTGACTCTCGCCACTTTCCCAGGCTTATGTGAGCATGAGAGAGCGGGTGCATGCGGGAAAGTGGCGCGAGTAATAGTGCGAATGAGAAGGTCTACCGCCACTTCAAAATACTACCGAGTCGCTAGCACGACGTTCGCACAGCTGGTGCATCGCTCACTTCGCGATTCGATAGCGAATCGCTGGATTCGCAAAGTCTGAACCGGCCTCGAACGGAACGACCTTAACAATCAACCAACTTGGAGAGTGTGAGTGCGACACTTTGATGACGAACACCTATGGAAACAAAGGTGTGAAATGATGCGAAAATGAGGAGAAAACAATGGGACACTAATTCACCCGGTTTTCGACCTGATTTTAGAAGAGTTTACAGCTTATAAGCGCCTGTTTGGGGTGTGGATACTCCGATCTTATACACGAAAGGAAAGGGTTACGAGATGGGCTTTTTAAATACAAAGCGCACTTTGAGCATGGGAATCAACCTATTATGGCAACGCTATCGCAACCTGGAAGGGCGGAGCGATTTTCACGTTTTAGGCTTGACTATGTTACAACTAGCGCCCATTTCGCCACGAAAACGCTACATCTTGGTCACTCAGCGTCAGATTAGCGCTTTCACTTTCATTTGGTATTTCCGTGGTGCAGACTCATATTATCGTACTCATTGCCTTTGAGCAATAATTGGATCACGGAAAGAGTTGGTCTTGGAAGTCGCTGCAAATCAGCCCCTTTGAAATGCGCCATGTATTCGGCGGCAAATCAAATTGCGCAATAGTGTGTGCATTTTGCCAATTAGCTACCGCATCATATATTCTTTTTGCCTTTCCATCAGGCTCAACAGTGGTGACTGACCCGTCCCTCACACACTTCAATTGGATTTTCTTTATAGTCTTCACTATATGTACTGCGCAAAATTGGTCGATGGTGTCGTCAAAGCTTGCCTAAGCTGACACAATTTGATTTTAAACTAACTTCCTTCCCTAATATTCCAGAAATATGACCCAATCAACCAAACACGATCCCCCAGAGCCAGAAAATACGACTTCCTCTTCTAAATCGACGAGGTGACCTGTCAATGGCGTCGGTGGTATCTATTCAGAAAGTGCGGCCGTAGTGAACAATTTCATTTGTTTACAGTGGCGTGGTTCGTTAAATCAAACAACCCAAGCAGTAAAGTTTGATCAATCGGAAAGCGAACCTGAACAATGACCAGCAAGTACGCCATCCAAAAACGAATAGAGAAGTATTCGCCACCCCTTCTTAGGGTGCCCCACGCATCCTTCTTCCAATCATAATCCCAGTGGCATCTCACATGCGATTTGGCTTACAATATGAGTGTGACTCATGATACCCACTCATTCCACAAATCAGCGTTTATTCTTCACGACATGCATGCGAATCAATACCGAATTCTGGAGAGAAGCTTTTAGTTGGCCCGGTTACGCGTCGATTCCAGGAAATTTGATCCTCGTTGGTAAGCACGCTCTAAACTAGCTAGCTTTCCGTCTCGAAGATTGGATGAATCATGATTTATATACCAGTAATAGTCAGAAAGAATTCAATGGACCGATCAGTCCCTCAGCTTCCGAAGATTTGGATGCGCGGTCGAGTGCAGCTAACCACCATGGGAGACGCGGCTCCCACAAACGTGGTGTCGTCAAACTTGGCGCGAGCGAAACCCGGAGCGATTTTCAGTACCGACACTAGTTCCTCGGCGCGAGAAGGCAGAGACGAGACGGTTCAATTGGAGCGATTGGTAGCGCATGCTATGGCAATGTGGAACGTTACTATGGTAACGTTCTGTTTACATAAAAAGCCAGGCTGCCGTCGAGTGCAGACCCACCACAGCGATGACGGTCTCCATAAAATGCAAATGTTTTCTGCCAATGAAATGATCAGCAGGTTGCAGTTGTATTCTATCAGCTGTCGCCTATTGAAATTATCATTTACCAACTGGGTTATCACTATTGAGCACTAGTGACCACATATATCTGTGTAACAACCAGCTGTGTACTAGTAACCGTCGCCAACCTGTGGTGTGTAGTCTGGCTCGACAGCATTACGCTTTCGCCAGCAGGCGCATACTGGCTCTTTAAGAGGCTCCTGGAGAGCCGTGGAAGGCGAATCGAACCACTGCGACCTTCGCTTATATTTTTCTTATCAATATTTCAAATCAATATTTCTGTTAACCTAGTCAATATAAGCATATACGGAAACGCATAATAAAGTATTGGGAACATGAAAAAATAAATAAATAAAACGAAATAGCAGTATGTGATGCACATGCTGCACCACCATATACGTAATGGTTTATAAGGATTGGTATCATCAGAAAACCAGCAAATCGAGAGCGATAACGCGACTTTGGTTCAAACCACAGCAGTGGACTGTTACTTGTACTCGACCTAGCTGTCATATTTAGCGAACCTCCCATATCTCTGGCAAAACAATAGAGGGAAACTATAGGACTTCGGCTGACGGCAGAATTCAAATCCTATATATCATTTTTATTTCTTTTTAAAAAGGCCCCCCTACTCACATAATGAAGAACCCCTCTGATTCACTCTAAAATCTCAGATCGCTAACGGTAGCCGGTGAATAGAGGGGGGAGGGGTGGGACATAATATGTACACTGAGAAAATCTTCCGAAAAAAACCTAAAAAATCACGGGTTTTCTATAAAAAGTTTCTCTAGGAACTTCCCACGAACGCTTTCCAAAATACCGAATGCATCATTTCCTCCTTCCCTTCTAATGCATCTGCCAAATTTCACTCATACATTTCAGAAGGGACCGTGCTTCCAGGCGTTGCTGCTCCCTCTCGCTGAGATGGTGTATCCATAGCTGCTTTTTGGATGCCTTATTTTGAGTAACCTCCTACCTCTAAAAGAAGAAGAGCGCCTGAAAGGTTTAGCTGGTTTTGACAGTATTTTGTTTTTTACTTTCCTAAAAGCTCTGGCAAGCATTTTTTAGTTAACAGCAAATGTCCCTGCGACAGTGGCACATGCCTTTTTTGCACTAACAAGGGAAGGATACCAGGTCGAAGTGGCCATTTGTAACGAGACATACACCACTAGATGTGTTTTTGGACGCTGATCTTGGATCTGCTCTCCAAATCTGCGGAACGATTCTCTGAACGTAGTTATGAAGCGAAATAGTGCAGTGGCAGCGGCCCGAGCCGACGAACAGTAGGTCGTGGGATCGACTTCTTGGCGAGTTATCAGCTTTGCTTTTTTAGAGAACATTGTTTAAAGGAATCTCATTCATGCTAAATCATCAGCGACTGCCTATCCTGCAAATGGGTAGAGCTGGCGAAGAGCTTCGAACACTATGCGCGTCATTTGCCGTTTCCATTCGGTCGTGTGTGCCCAGATTTTCAACTTCAGGTCAAAGTTTTAGATTTGGACCAAAAGTCCTCGGAAGGGGTAGTCTGACACGCTGAACATGAACAAGAATATCATATCTGTTCGGCACGAAAGTGCCAAAAACACATCTAGTGGTGTAGGTCTCGTTACAAATGGCCACTTCGACTTGATATCCTTCCATGCAGGGTCATGCATCGCGTTGGGGCAAATTTTGTCATTAGCATGACCCCGCCCCTAGAGATTTTTCTTACAATCTTGTCTTGATGGTTACTTCTTACAAATGGTGAAAATGGACCTACAGAAAGAGTCCGTCAATGGAAAGATCTGATCTCTGATCTCTTGTACACCTGCGTCATATTGCGTGCTCCGAGGCTTTCAGTGGAGAGCGCATGCATGGCGCATACCACTCAATTTATCACCTTCGGGGGCTTCGAAGCACGAGAAAGAACGAAATATTAAAAATCGGGTGGATGAAAAAAAATCGGCACTAAAAATTTCTCACTAAACTTATTTGTTTTCATGAGAAAATTCAAAATCTAGCGCTAACATGAAAATGGAAAAAAAACCTCAATCAATAAATACCGGCTGGTAGGATTTCCCTTTTGAGGTTTCGTATGGATCGTTCGATCATAGCAAGTGACTGAAAATGAATCGGAGCCTAGCTATGTGATTCCCATCTGCCAAAAGGAGCTTACAGTATCCCCAATCCCTAACGGCAATGACGTAAATGAGCCACGGCCATGGTGACGGTTTAGAGCCGAAAAATGTCCGGCTTGCAGCGGAGTTAAAACCGATGATAGGCTATTTATGTGAATTAACGTCGAATGGCATTTCGGCGCCGTCGTCACACGTTCGGGGGCGGAGAGTTCGAATCGAATTGCACATTTGGTGTGATGAAAGCAGCACATGCAGAGGCGAAGAGCGTTTCCGTTTTCATTGAATTAGCATTGCCTACGCAGGGTCGCTCGCCGAAACCACGCTAAAAATATGCCGACGCGAACGGCGATGTTGTTCGAAGCGCATCGCCTTATTCACACGGACTTTCGGATCAAATTCCATCGACGGCAAAGATATCAGGAATGAAGTCAATCGAGACCGAGACTTATTCTTTATATTAAAGGAATCTTCCACGGAAAAAGCTCCGCCTCCATTACCACAGAAAAACGATACCTTAGGCCCCTAGCCTCATGAGCATAGCAAAAAGAACGGAACATAAGCGTTAGTTTCGATAATACTAATCCTACACACAAGACAAAATGATCACTCTTTCCGTGGAAGATTCCTTTAAAGGCAAATTCAAGCTCAAACTGATGAGGTAATTCTACTCAAATGTGATGTAGGGGCGGGAGGATGACCGCCAGTGGCGAAGAAGTTCAAAAAGGCCGGCAGGGAGATGAGAGATAATGTGAGCGCGGAGAGCGGTAGAGAAATCCGAGAAGAGAGAGCATAGCAGATCAGCATTGCGACGCAGACAAAATATCGAGCGGTGGGCGGAGCGTGTCGCAACAGGAGGAGCGTGTCAAAGTCCTTGGCCCCTAGCGCCTTAGTGACGCATTTGGATGCGGGAACTTGGCGAGTCGCCTGCAGCTGCGTCCCATGCACTTCTAGCCGGGCTTTACTTAAGGTGATCTGAGCCCGAACTCGGCCTTTAAGGTATTGTTTTCTCTGGTAATGAGGGCGGAGCTTTTTACGTTAAAGATTCCTTTAAGAGAAATTTGCCCTTTCACGGGAATGTTGGCTACGCTCTAGCTCGATATTGTTATTGAGCTCAAAAATAGAAGTAGAGCTGAGAAAAGGATTGTTAGTAAAGGAAAAGAGACTGTCAACAACACTGAAACTAAGAGCCTTCTTGTTGAAAGTGGAAGAGTGATACAATGAGTAGATCGACAATGAGCGCCGAATTAAAAACAATCGGAGGCAAGAGAGAGCATAGGGGATGAGCGAGATGCAGATGGCGGTGTAATCGCAAAGCTCGAGTTTCGAAATGTTAATGTGCCTTGAAGGCAGCGAGTGCGATGCCTAACAGGGGAGGTCTTTCAAGGCAAGGTGCGCTTTTTGGAAACGTTTAGTACATGTTGTAGGGACGCATGTATGGACCACAAAACCATGTTTCGTTTTCGCTGAACGGTTTTAGTAGTACCAAAAAAGTGGTGAATAATACTCTTGATGGTTCAATCCCCGCGGCGACTAAATTTTGCAATCAAGGTTGGCGGCCACTTGTTGGCTTCAAAATGGTCCTGACGATGAATTTGACATCTGATTTTGATATTTAGCGCGATTTGGCACCAAACCGTAGGCGCCAACCCAAATGCAAAATTTAGTCGCCACGGGGGATCGAACCCTTAACAGTACCTTATGCTTCTTTTTTGGTACTGCTATAACCGTTCAGCGAAAATGAAACATGGTTTTGTGTTCCCTACATGCGTCCCTACAATATGCACAAAACCGTTTTGAAAAAGCGCACTTGCCCTGAAAGACCTCCCTTGTAAGAGGAGAGGAGTAGCGCTGAGGGAGCGATCGAAACTACCTCGAAACCAATCAGGCCCAACAGCACCAAAACGCTCCGCCTCCTAGTCATGGTGTTTGCTGCCTTTGATGGAGCCTAGCGCCAGATAAGACGCAAGTTTGAGCCACAGAATGGTTCATCATCCACCATGTCGATAGCTCCCTGCTATCGGAAGTGACTGATTTCCAGTTTCAGCGTGGGATGCCTGTGTCACCTTTAAGATTATTGAAAAGCTGACATTTTAGTGGGCTCTATGACGAAACGGTTGCTAAGCAAATCCGATAGTGCGTACCGGATTTCCAATCCCACGATCGCAGCTAAGGAGGATGAGAGTTTGCTTATCCGAGCGTATGAACATCCTGACAGCACCGATGACAAATCAACATCGTCAACAACGACTCCTCTACTACTGCAGCAGAGCAAGAGACTGGACTAAAACAAATCCGGGACCTCAGCTTTCAATTCAAGTAAGAGTGGACTGCGGGTTGCACTTATACAAGTGATAGACAACGAAGCCTTGAAGATAGGTATGGTATCAAATACACAGATCGAGATCGGGTTGATCTTTTGCGCTTGAAAGTGAGCGCCGAGATACAAAATGGAACGCCAGTGAAGAAAAAACCGAAAGAAGCGTCGACAGGGACGAAAATAAAACCCCTTCTCCAACAGTGGCGAACAAGGCTGGCTTGAGAGGTAGTCATGTCGGAACGAGTTTCCTGACTTGCCAGCCATTGAGGCTTCGGGCCAGCTGTTCCATAAATACTGCAACACATTTTGAGCTTCAATTATGTGGGTGTTTGTAGTCTTTTTCCCAAGGTTGGCATACCTTCACTTCCTATAACCTCTTGTGGATAACGTTGCTAAAGTGCACCGCTTACCATTCGTTGTACATCTCATAGTGCATCTAAACCTCCATAGAGGTCATAATCCCTCATACAGTTAGATCGGACATACGGTGATGAACATCGCACTTCTTTGGACTTTTAACCCCTTCGCGGCCTACCGTGTACTGAAGAGAGAGACCAATGAAGGTAGTCTTTGTTGCGGTCGCCGGACAAGTTCTGGCATCTTGGATCTCAGGAAAAGCATGAAGAAGCGAAACGACTGCAATACCCGGGCTGGTTCGAGAAAGGTGACCAGGACGCTGAAGTTTCTAAGCACAGTCATGTGGAGAGTGGTCAGATAACAAGTGCTCACAGTCCATTATAAGTTGCATACGCACCACTGCTCAATACAACGGGAGGAGCACAGCACAGACAAAAAGTTCAAAGAGCTGGTGTCGAGGGCCGAAAACGGGGATCATGCGAGCACCGTTTTTATCGGCGACAAAATTTCTCCTATGGAGCAGAGCTACAATCTTCAAACTGTGAGGTTGCCCACATGAGGTCCCGTGGAGCCAACAGAGTGAAAGGAATATTCGTCACAAGCAGCCGCCAATCTTTATCACGATTTGGGCAAGGGTCTCAATCACAGGTGGCTCACCACAACCGTCTGTTGAAAAGCGAATAAAACTCGATACAGACCTAGCTAACGAATGCTCCAGTGCACCATTTGTTGTTGTGGTATCTGGTTTCTTCAAAGAGGAATGACGTTCCTTTCAAAGGTAACCAGCTTCTGCATAAAGGGCAAAAATTGTTTAAGACTGGTTTCACGATACTGTTCCCCATTTCACGTCCTCAAAGGAATGGCTCTCATATCTCTCGATTTCAACCTGCTGGACCATCCTATTTGGGCTGTATGAGAGGACAGAGCCTGCACTAAACAATGCGTCCAGATAGAGAAGCTGAGACCTTTTCTCTAGAAAGTTACGAAGAAGGCACTGCAGGATGCCATGCGGGAAACACTAGAGTTGTGTTCGAAGCAACTGGGAGCCATACTGACAGCGATAGAGGGACTTATCGAATAAATGTCATTCCTTTCAACTACTTAATGACTGGCTAAGAATTGTGTATGACCACATGAAGATATGTCTACTTTGAGAGAAGTTACAAGTTAAGAAACGTGTTGCAGTATTTATGGAACACCCTGTATAAAGGTGCAGTTTCGACTCACAAGCGCGACGTCACCAGTGCGGTTGCGGTCCTGGCCCAAGTACTGAAGGAGGGGTTCTTTCGAAAGCATAATCCCGACCAGTCCTTTTATCCGAGCCTACATAGTTTGAAGGAGCTTTCTATAAGGGGCTTCTGGAACAGACGACCCTTGGTTTTTTCGCAGTGAAAAACTTTAGACATGACCAAATAGTCTGGGAAAGACTGAACACCGAAGTGAGAAAACACGCTCGGAGACAATAGAGCACAGGGACAAGTGAAACGCAGACAGTAAAGTGGTCCCAAGGGCACCTACATAGATCGATTTGTCAACTGTCATAATTTCAAGTCATAAACCCTGCTCAAAACTGCAAAATATTTTCATACTCGGAGACATGAGAGCATGGGGGAAGCGAGACGCAGACAGCGACACACTTCTATTTCCAGTCGGAAAAATGCATTGTCTCTGACTGAATGGCAACAGCGGGCCCACTTACCTCAATCACAAGAGAGATTGCTGAGGAAAGGTTTTGGAGCAAAATTTTCTCATCAGAAATTTTCAAGTGGAAAACTCGGGTTGTAGTTTTGAAAATTTGTACTTCTTTCAGGGACTGTAACTTCAATTTAAAATAACACACCTCAAAGCGATTGTTTTCTGGAGAACATCCTGATAAAGGACCGAATTGCAGACGAGGAAGCGCAGAATGAACAACTTCAAAACCCCACGAAATTAAAGAGTAAGCCTTCAGTGAATGAAAATTCTAAATTTCATTTTTTAGAACAACTTCAGATATATACTGAAAATAATAATTGATGTTGGAAAGTGAAGGATCTATTGAAAGAAAGAAGAGGAAATACAGCTCGGAACCCGATAGAGAAGAGCACTTAGAGGTCCAATTTGCATGAATTTGCCACACTCAAGTCTAATTGCATGAAGCCCTCATTCCTAGAGCTACGAGAATTCCTGGCAAAGAGCTACTTGTTTGCTTTTTGTCTCTATAAAACCACTGCTTACGCAATGCCTTTCCATAGTAACAGCTTACATATTGCAATTAGGTAACATACTGGGAAAAGCAAAGCGGCCTAGGCCAAAAATGCCGGTGCAGTTCCATTTCTGTCTTCAAAATTGCGCTGGGAAATGCTCGATAGTGCTCGATAGAAGTCTCTGAATGTTAATGAGGCATTAGGAGAATTTTCCAGGAAGAAACGCGAGCTCAAGGAAATTTGCGCTGAATGGTCGCCTAATAGAGAAGAATGCGAGCGGAATTCTGAAGAAGTCGTGCAGCCGGACTCTAAATCAATGGTTTCGGTTTACTTTTTTATTCAATTGTACCAATAAGTGAAGCACAACCAAGTCCAACAAAACTGAATAGGTATTCGAATGGGAACTATTTCCAAAAGAAATGAAAAATCTACAAAGTTACCCTCGAAAACTAAGGGTGAACAGGGGGGGGGGAAGGAGTCACCTTGCTCATGGCGCACATCATCAAATTTTTCTTCCCAGAGGGATCAGGAGCCGTTGTTGATGAATGTTTTACGGCAGAATATTCCTTAGGTGTCCCCCCAAAAGCAGAAGCAGGCCCTCCTTCACTGCCTCTTCAGAATATGACGTCCCGCAATCGCTCCGGCCTGAAGCTGCTACATAATTTCTTCAATCATTAACTGTGAATAGCTTCCAGAGACACTAGCTGTGACTGTGCAAGACCGCTTTTGACCAGCGTTTCAGGGACGTCGTAATGGTCTATGGTACCTCGACGACCTCGTTGAGCTCGTACCGTGAACCATGTTTCCGTGGGAAAATCTTCTGATGTCGTCGGTGTAGAAGGCTGTTATGTAACTTTTTTGATAGATTAGAATGTGCTCTTCAATATACAGTTGAGCTCATTTGGTTTGGTTTTGCAACTTGTATTAAATCCGTTTTGAATGTGGACAAGTGACTTTTTTTGCCCCCCCCCCTGTATAGCAATAGGAATCTGTTGTGTAGGGCGAGTTCAATATTATCCTGGCATTTATCCTGTAACAGTTCGTGTTATCAAGACAAAGTAACACTTCTACCGCTTGCTGCTCACGGTCCACAATGGAACGAAGCTATACTGGTTTGAGCTCAACTGGGTATGGGTTGGAGGGTACCAGCGATTTTTCCCAATCCCTGGCGGGCTTTGAAAGGTCCGACTATGTGATGGTCTATCACAAGGATTTCCCTAGGCACCATATGGGATTATTCGATCCCTCAAAATGGGTCATTACTAACAAGAAATTTGACTACCGTGATTGGAATTATATGGCGGAAATAACTGATGGTGAGACATTTTGATGGCTCCTGTTCCTATAATCGAATTTTTCGACCCTCAGTAATCGCTCAGTAGGTTGGCCACTTCATTATCGCGAGGTCCTAGCCTCAAGATCTAAATGCGTATCTAGCCAGATGCGTTGTATCACGTTCGATAAGCATTCTCGCCAACCCGAAATATACCTTTACGAGCGATCATCAACACGCCGCTCTTGCTGCAAGGATGGCGTGGAGTACGCACCGTTTATCAAGCCTTTGACACCATTCGGCAGCCAATTGAGAGATATTTTTTAAGCTCTGCGGCGCGAACATCGACCACTAGCGCCTGGGCATTTCCCATGAACCCTCGCAATTCTGGTCATAAATAATGCTCATTGCATTCTGAAACACTATTTCACTCAGTCGATGATTGCACCAACACGAATATGCTCGTAGTAGAAATCAGATTTTGAGTTTCTCCGGTTGAGTTGAGAATGACCACAGGCCTGTAGTGTTAGGTTGGAGCATAATATCGTAGCGCTTGCATTTTTTCATTTCTTCACCAAAACATTTGAAGCAAAGAATAAAGACGCAAAACTAATCAGTGATGTCCATGTCGTCATTATTCACAGCGCCTTTCGCAGGAGATTGCCAGGATACAGAATTTTAAAAAATATTGAGCTCGTTTTCGGAGTCCTTTTTGTGCGCAATATATACGAAGCAAACATGGTTTAATTTGAGCGAAAGAGGCAGGGTCGTAAGGAGCATGGTGTGATTAGAACAATGGATTTGAAATAACTTCCGAATTGGAGTTTTTCCTTCCATATTTAAACGAAAGAATAGCAGCCCTCGAAACGCCGATTTTCGCCATCTGAACTTTCAACTACTAAGCTCTATACTAGAGTGCAGCCACAATTTTGGAAGCAAACGGCACCTTCGCTTTTGTAGTGCGGCAGGAGTACTTTCAAATGGTTTGCTGATGTGCGTATTTCGTAGTAATACTTTTATGGTATCATATTTTCAATTTATACGCTTGAACATAAACGCTACGGTAATATGCTCCAACCCAACACAATAGCGCAACGACAAGCGCATTTCGGAAGCCCTTTGCCTTGTTCGCCATCTTAAAGGGCTTCTCCCTTTCTAGCGAGTTGTTTTGCCCTGCATAGTTCTGCATTCTGCAAACTTTTCCTGATCTTACGTCGTGCATAGGTACTGGAAGACCTATGTCAGCGACAGGGGCAACATTCAAAACAGGGCCGATTGTAGATGATACTATGACTAAGCCCAAAAGGGAGGGGGAAGCTCTAGTGATCCAGTGATAAGCCAGATTGCTCACATTTTTCTCAACCTCTCTCCATTTCTAAGGCTAGCTCCAAGCGCTGTAAGTGGCTTGAATGTCCCCCTCCCCAAGGCATGAGCGCCAGTCTACTTTTGCTCGAAATCAAGCAGTCATTTCCAGGCTTAACATGCTTATATCCTCAGAAAACCAATTTACTACAAGTAGAGGCGTTGTTGACGGTGTTCGTCTGCCTTCGTCGTTGTCAGAATGTTCACACGCCTGGATAAGCAGACGCTCATCCTCCGCAGCCTCCAGGGCCAGCGCAGGATTTGAGAACCGAATTGGTTCTATACCGCATTCAATTACCAGCTTTTTTTTTTACCATGGCGGCTTCTAAGGAGGGTAATGGCTCCGGACGTGAAGCACTTTCTCATTACAGTCGCTTGGATTTTGAAGGCATCTGTAACTAAAGCCGGTTGCGGGTGTGCCAACTTCAGATATATGATCCACCTTCCCCACTTTGGCTGACGGTGTAGACAGCGTAGTTGCTGTGGGCGTTGAGCGGTGCGCATTGGGGGAACGCCGGTAGGTTGAGAGCCGGGTTAGAGGGAGAGATCCCTGCAATAATGAGACGGCAAAATTTACGCTATTTTCCCAATGTCTTCAAATTTCACGAAAAAACCAAGCTTTCGAAAAAATACGACTTTTCATTTGAATCAGCCAGAACGACGGTCGGTTTCACGTGCACAAACCCATAGAACACAAAAATAACACAAAAATAGATCAGGCTCGGAGAAGAGGAAGAACTGCCAGGGTAGCCGTTGATGAAACACGCACATGGTAGCGGCGCCACCTTCCACTGTTCGCTTTTGTTGAGAAGAGCCGCTTGTAGCGTAAAACAAGGTTTTATCCGTGGCTGGGACCGCCTTCACGGTTAAACTCGCCCCGAAGTGGTTGGGTGATAAAGGAAGCGCGCCGGGTGACGATAAAGTTATCATTGGTAATCATTACCTTTCGTTTTTCATTCCGAAAATACTTCATTCAAGCGGCTATATCTAATGCCGTTCCAATCGAAACACGGTTTGTATTGTTGTGATGGCAGCAATCGCATCGCGTTCAAAGGACCTTTACCATAGTCAACGGTTGCTTGGCGTGGAAAAAATCGTTTCCAGCACCAATTCAAGCTACAGGGTGCGCCAAAATTACGGAGACAACGCATGAGCAAACAATTTGAACTGATATTCACAGATGCTGTTTTCTTCTGTCCTAGTTTTGGTACTGTGGTGTAGAATTGTTTATGCTTACCTTGTTCAACCACCAAAATCTATGGTAGCTGCAGCGGTTGACTGATACTGACACCGTCCCTAAATCATTGGACTTCGACGTTGAGGGTTTTTGGCACGCGACAATTATCATCGTTTTGGTGTATACCCGAGCACTATCAATAGATGCTCCAAGTAGTACAGGGGACAAGGAGCTGAATGCAGTCATTCTGGATGAGAAGGGCGTGTTTCTGTGGCGACCACGAACAATCTAAGGATTGTGTGCGATAGAATTTGCAGGTAGTTGACGCGCTGGTTTCACTGGATGTCACGAGAGATAGGAATCAGGGGGCTCTTTTGGACTTATCAGAGCCCATTGCTATCCTGAGTTTATTTTCACTTTGAAAATCGTTGCTGGGCCTTCCATCAAGTAGGAGCTCCCGTTTACGAGGCAAGGGTGGTTCAGTACTAGTGCAGCATTGATGCAGAACCGATTTTTTCGACTTTGTCGGCTTAAACGGTGGTAGAACAGCATTTCAGATCTGAGCTCGATAGGGTACGCTGTCGGATCCGTTCTAGAAGCTGAGGCTTGCATAAAACACATTATGTCTAGGGATTCGTTGAAGAAACCGCTCTAAAATGAGCTTGACGAGTCCTACTCGCCACATTGCGTGCCACAGTCGATGGTTCCTCGATGTTTCTGAGGACCCGTATAAACACAAACCAAGGAATTTCAAAAATTGCATGGATGTCGACGATTCAGAATGGGACTGTGCACGTCACTGCATTTTTGTTTTCAAAGAATTGCACCTTGCTCATCCTAGGCAACTCGAAGTCGCTGTCTCCGTAATTTTGGCGCACCCTGTATTACACCCAAAATCTCAAAATTTTATTTTTCGTCGAAACTTTGTCTATAGGGGTAATTCGGTGCCCTGATTACGAAAATGACATTCATTTTTGGCGGGCGCCATCTGGCGCCAGTTGGCGCCACCTTGTCACGACACATGTTTTCACCAAATTCGGTGTAAAGTTCTGTATAGGGGTTATTTGATGTCCTGATTACGAATATGACATTCGTTTTTGACATTACCGCTGTTTACCGCATACTTCCCGCTTTTCTGGGCTCTCTCACCTATACATAGCGCCTTGGGACTAAGCTTAGGGGATAGGGAGACTCGGAATGAGTGAATCAGGCACCGTGTGACGAAGATGGAGCGTGTGAGATCACAGGGTAGGGGCTCACTCACTGATATCTTTCCTCTCTCCTAAAGCTTAGTCCTGATCGCGATCTAGTCACTAGGAGGGCGCAGACGAAGAGATTAAAGCGCTAAATGGAGCTAGCGCCAAGAATGAATGTCATATTCGTAATCTGGACACCAAATTACCCCTACCCAGAAGTTTACATCGAGTTTGGTGAAAACAACTGTCGTGACAAGGTGACGCCACCTGGCGCCAGATGGCGCCCCCGTTGAAAATGAATGTCATTTTCGTAATCAGGGCACCGAATTACCCCTATAGACAAAGTTTCGACGAAAAATAAAATTTTGAGATTTTGGGGTTGTAATAGTTGAATAGTGCCGAATCGTTTCTAATAACTTCGTACTTCATTACTGCTTCCCCCCCCCCTCCCTCCATATTCACCCATTTGTCGGTTGTCATTGGATAACCGAGTTAGCACGCCCACTATACCAAAGCTAACTATAACTAACATGGTAACTTTAATTTCTGAGTTTTCCCTTGTTTTCCTTCCTTTTCGTCAAATCGATTTCTTGACCATGCCTTGAATTAAGAACAATCCAAAAGAATCGATTTGATCGTTCGATGGTTGTTGATTGAATCGTAGAATGTTATCGCGTGGGCCACAGAATATCTGAGAGGCCTTTCAACGCTATTTGCGCCACGAATTCCGAGCATGATTCTCATTCAGTGAGTCAGACCGTTAACAAGGGACCAGCTGAGTAAGGTACATCAGTGATTTTGGATATTTATCAAGAAATTCTAGCAAGTTATTCAGCATATTTTTCAGTTATTCAAAATGCTCAGGGAAGGATAAAAGAAAGGGTAGCAGAGAAGAGGAGAAGGAATCGAGGAAAAGAGGAAATTTTTCTTGGAAGGCAAGCGAAGTGTGCTTAGAATACCCAATTTGCATTGATTTGCCACTCATGTCTAATTGCAAGAGGATCTCAGTCTCAGAGCTGCAGAAATTTCTGGGGAAAAAGTTGTCCCGGCTTGCTGCAGTAAATCCAACCCTAATGAGCCTGCCCCAGAAGCGACGTTCATGCTGGGCATCGTTCACCATTTTTATTAGTGTGAAAAATGTTGTAACAGTTCATTTTTGGGACAGAAATCTCAAAAGGTAATTTTCTTCTCAGTAGCTGTGCGAAGAAATTGTGCTACTAGGAGTACTAGAGAGATTTGTTTCAATTTGTTTAAGGTAAGGTCCGGGATTCGTGGTCAAAATTAGGCTTCAAAACGTACAGCGGTACTCAAGTGGAAAGTGCGAACACAACTTTCGGGATAATTTGACAAGCCGAGGCGCTAATGGTATAGGGCTCAATGGCGCTGGTGCTCAATGGCATTGACCCCGCCCAGAACCATTGAACCCACCTATAACGCAGTGCATTCCGCTTTGTTGTCACTGGAGAGAGGGTTTTATTCCGGCAGTGCCTACTGTTCCTTCCCGTTTCTCCATTGGTGGCGTTATAAACTTCACATCTCCACTGTCATTTGGCAATAATACATCAGTTCAGTCACGGACTTTGAACCTAGCTGGTGTTTTGGGCTAGAGTTCGAAAAACGTCAAATTGTGGACAGTACGGAGCCCTGGTAATGTAATTGGTAGAAACTTGCCCGTTAAGAGATAAGGGTCCCAATCCCGTCTGGAACGATGACCCACATGACTCAGCATTTTTGTGAAAATTCGGGAAGCTTTGTTATGATAATTTTAGTTTTTGCAGCACATGGCAACCAGCCGATCCATGTTACGTCAGAAAACGAGCATTTAGCACATAACTATAATAAAAGAAGCACCCAGCTTGGTCAAGCACTTTTGGACTCCGTCACGCAGCTAAAGCCAGCCAGCAGGGATATTTAACCCATAACGGACGGCATGCGCCACATGTTGGCGCACCCCTAATTGGGCCCGAGGGCCGGCGTGCGCCACATGGTGGCGCACGACCTTTAAAATGATTTCCTTTTTGCAGCATTTCAAATAATACAGTATACCATTGTACACTTACAACCTTGGAGAATAACATATGTTTCCAGGACCGGAATAGCTTTACTGATTGCAAATTTACAACGTCCCCAATAAAACCATCTTCACGTAAAATTTCTTCCTATTATTCACCACACTTCAACAATAACAATAGTATTTCAAAAACAGTCAGACACGACGGTTTTTATGGTACATTAGCGATTTGCTCGATTTGAGCGATTTGCGCGATTTTCGCGATTCATGCGGACAGGTCACGGAAATCACAAGTGCCTGATCAACGCTGCAAGGTGTTCTACTATCCCGCCGTCATTTCTGCTTGATAGTTATGGCTGAATGACGACTGCTCATGATTCCACTCATTTTATACTCTCCCCCCAACTCCCCCCCCCCCCTTACTCAGTGTTCCAAATGTTCAAAACGGGGAAGTTGCAATTTTGCGTTGTCGGCGAAGGACTTGACGACGATCACAGGAATCGGAAGTGCCCCATAGTCAACCCTCCCAGGCGAGTCAACGTCTGTTCGAACTGTTCGAACGAAGGGGTCGCATTTTGGTCGGAAGGGGGTCGCAATTTCGAGGACTGTCAGCCACAGGCGCGTGCGTGGCGTATCCGAGGGCAAGAATTGTTTGTGCAGACCGCATTAGATTCGATTAATTATGCACAAAGAGACAGTTTTGGGCAAATTACGGTGTTTTCCTTGAGGAATAGAGAACAGTTGAATGCATCTCCATGAAAAGTTTGACTTCTTGTGGCTGAAATTGAACTTCTTCGGGAACCTACTTTTCTACGGACGGTTCTTCCACAAAATCGTGAAACACATAAGAAAGAAGAAACCTCGCGGTCTTCAAAAATGTCTTCGCCTCTTTCCAACATGCTCTTTGAAGGAAGTTATTATTGCTGAAAGCTCGAAAACTCGCATGTGCTGCTCAAAAACCTATGGGATCCAAATGTTCGAACGTGGGATTTTCTCGAAAAATGAACTTTGAAAAATGGTTTAGGGCTTGTTAGAAAGAGCAAATTCTGCTCTTTCACCCCATGGAAAGAGGGAAACGCAGCAATCAAAATGAAGCGAGTTATGCTCGTTGAAAGCCCAAAAACTCGCGATTTCAAAGAATGTGTTCGGCAAAACCGCCCGAAATGTTCGAACGTGGGATTTTCTCGAAAAATGAACTTTGAAAAATGGTTTAGGGCTTATTAGAAAGAGCAAAACCTGCTCTTTCACCCCATGGAAAGAGGGAAACACAGCAATCAAAATGAAGTGAGTTATAGTCGCTGAAAGCTTAAAAACTCGCTTTTGCACGGAAAATGTTCGAACGGGGCAAATTTTTTGAAAAAGGGGACAATCACTTAACTTTTTATAATCTTTTGTTAGAGAAATATTTGAAGTTTCTAAAACTTTTCACAAATTTCCAAGATGTCGCATACGAAAGATTTTATGAGCTCTCAAAGTTGGAGGTGCGCCTTCTCAGAATTTTGGGTTTTCCGCTTCTGACAGAAATACTTTTGGGAGAGTTAGGTCATCCTTGCAATTTTCTGTAAAGCCACCTCAGGCACAGTTTAAACCTACCTCAATAAGTGAAACAAATACGTCTCAAGAAAGTTACACTCTCCTAAAACTTTTTCTTCGCCGCGTCCCAGTTTTCCAGCGTCCGGGTGATACCTGCCGCGCTCCAAGGTTGACGCCGCAACGCAAACGCTTTCTGCGGCGGTTTCTGACGCAATCATGTCAGTCCTACTCTTCTTTAATCCTTCCTCTTTTTTCAGCTGTTTGAGCAGAAGTTCGTCAGTCTTCATGTTACTTGTTGGATATCCCTCCATTTGGTCTTACACATTTCGCTTTCATCCTCATTTTGGCGTGATTGTGAGCGAACAAAAATTTTGATCTCGCGAGGCTAACCATAAAAAATAGCTTTCATTAGCCAGTGCCCTGTGATTCTTGCTCCTTTGGGGCTCATCTTAGGAGATGCATTGATGGAGAACGTAACTCTCTTTGATTTACTCCCTTGAACTGCTCTTGTGATTCTTTCGGAAGCATGAAGTTTGAAGTTTTGGGCAACATGAAAAAAATATTGAATTTTTTTCAGAAATTCAATGATTTTTTGAAAACAATTCAATTCAAATTTCAGTGAAGATCTCAATATTCAAATGTTCTGTTCATATTTCATGGAAGTTCATTGTCCATTTGAAAACAATGAACTTACGAACTTACGAACACAACATTTGAATATTGAATTCTTTACTGAACATTTGAATTGAATTTTTTTCAAAAAATCATTGAATTTTTGAAAAAAATTCAATGATTTTTTGAAAAGAATTCAATTCAAATGCCAGTGAAGAATTCAATATTCAAATGTTTTGTTCTATGTCATGGAAGTTCATTGTCTTTAAAAGGTTTTAGTTCACTGTCTTTGAAGTAAAATGAGTGAAATAAATATTTCACTTAACATTTAGTCAGCACATTCGGCACTTCCATTACCTAAGAGGGGGTCGCAACTGGACCCCCTTGAGATAAGGGGGTGACCCCCTTGAGAAAAGGGGGTCGCAAAAACCCTGAAAATGTTCGAACGTGACGGTTGACCCTGCTCCACCACCACTTTTTGCACGGTTAATACGGGCAGAATCACGAGACAAGTCATATTTCAATTTTCACTCGTAAGGCAGGAAGATCGCACAACAGGATCAACGGCACGTCGCAGTATTCATAGGGGCACTTTCAACTCCTGCGATCCGTCGCAGGTTTCGCGCAAATCGCTAAAACGCGCAACTAGCAAAATCGGGTACCCCCCAGGAGGCCCATCGCGCGGCGAGAAGGCCGAGTCGACGACGAGTCGGGGCGCGGGGTTATGGGCCGAAGAAGACGTGCATATGGGATACGATTCTATTTCAGCTGTGTGACGCATGCTAAGGACGCGCGAGGAATCTATAGCGCGAGAAACTGCGACGGATCGGGACGCTGACAACACGCTTAAGAAAATAGCGCACCTCGAATTGCGCGCAACCCGCTGTGAGCATACTCGAAAGAACATCCAAAGGCGCAAAACACATAAAACTAGTAAAGAAAACTTAGCTAAAAACGGTTACTCCAGAAAGCATTGCTGACTGCGAAGTTAAAAAAAAACTGAAGAAACAAGAGAAAAAGGAATACCTGAAAAATATAACCAGAAGTTGCGCGCAATCCGCTGTGAAGATACCCGTAAGAACACCCGGCAAAATACAGAGAATTCACAAATAAAGAGAAGAAATGAGAATAAATAAAAATAAGTAATAACTAGCAGGAAGTTCCTTGCGCGGAGTTTCTCGAAGTGGATCAATTCAGTTTTCGCGCCCAAGCTGTGTTGCTTCTGCTCTCATCTGGGCTCTCTCGGTGATATAGCGTGCTGCTAAACCACAAACACGTATATCCAATTTCCTCTGTCTGCTAATAGACTTGGTAAGGGCCCCTATTCAGGATCCTACCTATAAATGTCGATTCCCTATCCAATAGTTAATCGATGCGTGGTGTCCGGAGATCAATCTGGAGTAGCTTCTTTTTCTCCACTAAACCTGCTCTCACTGGAGTGTCGTAGCAGAAAAGAGGGCTACATGGACGTCAACTGCTCGAATTCCCTTCAGTTTAGAAAATTTCGGG
>MU894280.1:0-13530 GCA_036418205.1 Ostertagia ostertagi
GAGGTTCTGGAATTGGAGTACACACGGGTAACTTATCTAGTTAGGAGTGTGCTTCTATGTGTCAGCCCTTTTTCGCACCCCGTAGGACTTGGAGTCTGTCACATAAATGATAGTGTGTCCGAAGCTTATTTGATGAGCGGCAATCGTTACACAGTGCCCTTATAAATCTAATAATTGCTTATGACTAAAGAAGCTACCGTACTCTCAATTATGAAAGGGCATCATTATTTATGCATATAGCCCCGAATGTTTCTATGTTCATGCCCTGATCCTTACTTTTACTACATAGAGAAATTGCATGAGGCCTTGGCAATAACCCTGGAAGGCCCAAACGGGTAATTTGTGGGAATAAAGAGTTACTACGCTATAAATGGTGAACTTCACACACCCATCGTGAAATTTTGAGTATTCAACGACCCTATCAAACTCACCACAAATGCAGTTGGGTGTTCCAAATTAGGGGGAATGATGGTGCAAATTTAAATAAGACAATAAAGCAGTTAAGACAACTCTAAAGTGAAGCGAATAGGGCTATTCGCTTTCAACTGAGAGTTAGCGTGAGCAGAGTTTTTATGTTCACCAAAATTGTCTTTGTATTCAACAGCGAGCGCAGGGGTGGTCTATGTCTGCTGTAAAACGAAATTAGCCATTGAAAAACAGTCTAAAAAGGATAGACCAGTGGATATCAATCACAGCCTATCTGGAACTCGCCGTGCCTTCCATTTCCATTCAGAGCTGCACTGGCAGTGAATTGGCCACTCAATGGCTTGTGGAGGCCAGATGACGTGACAGTCTGTTTCCCTCCTTGTAAACAAGTCCGTTACCATAAGTTTAGCGATTACCGGAGGGGCTCATTTACTGAACCATCAAAGGTTAGGTAAAGACCTAAACAGTCCGCTTGGTGTGGGCGGGATTGGATCATCCGGGTCTTGTGCGTTTTATAGTGGCTCCACTTATCACTGCACCACGTTCGCCTTCTGAAAAGCCTTTGAATAGAATGCATGAATTATTTTGTCCTAAGTAAAAGTTTAATGAAAGATCGATTTTTAGCGATCTATCCTTAGAGGAGCATGAAGTGGAAGAGCCATTTGACGAAGCTTACGAGGAAGGTCTTCAGAAAGTGCCCAGCTTTCTCAATTTCCGCGCATGATATAGGGGCGAGTTACTACATGCCGTAGATAAGTTGTAGTCATTTTTGTCTGACCGGATTCTTCTGAAATTCATGAAATATTCAAGTTTTTTCTTTATGCAGCCTCCGAGATTGATATCAGGCTTTTATTTTGACTGACGTTTCGGCTGAATCGCCTTCTTCGGAGCCTGTAAAGAAAGTTGAACATATTTGTGAAACCCAATCATTCCAATACCATTTCAAATTACACGAAAAAAGTCCTAAAGGTTAGAAAAATTATTAGAAGTGTCGGGAAACCTGACCTTAACGGGAGGGCCGTGATTTGTGTTCGTCGCGTAGTGACCGCATTTTTCTGCATTCTTGTGCCTGGCATTTCAAAATTCGCGAAAAATAGCGTCAGCGTAAACAAATTATGCCACATCTACAATTAGGACCACCATAGGCATCCTTCATACGTAGACTTTGGATAAAAGACTGGTGAAGAAAGTTAAGAACGGCAGTTCCTTACAAAATTTTTCTTCGCTTTTGTGGTACTCAGAGGGTCGCTAAGTAAAAACGAGTCACAGTTCTGTGTTTTATCGTTTCACGCACGTAACGTTCTGAATGGCCTATCATGCTAAAACCGCTATCGAAAAACCTGGGATTCCTGGAAGGCCTTTCCCGCGGTTGGGACTATCTGGAAGGAGAGAAGCAGATTTTGAGGAGGACGTTGAAGCAACCTTTCGTTTTTGCTGCGTCTCTACCCATCCCTGGGGCTTTTTCCCTAGTGTCAAGCTACACGGTTAACCGCCTTGGTAGGCTACCAGCTGTCTGAATACCCTATTTTGAATAACAGGAAATGAGCGCCGATTTTCAATCAGTTACCTTAGAGCTCACCCTACGAAAATAGGAATAATTTATTTCATCAGGAATCGGACACCTAGCAACATTCGTCTCAGCAGATAATCTTTGAGAAGTTGCTTTCATCATTTCATTTCTCGTTTGTCAAAGACGCCGGCGTGGCTCAAAAAACGATGGCCGCTCGTTATGAAGGAAATATTGAGCAGTTGCCGACCTCATTTCCCTATCCACAAAAATGTCTTAGATCTGAATCGGCAATGGAGCGTGGAAAGGCTCTCGATAAGACGAATCAGAAAGAAAAGGTGGTGCTTCAATGCAGCGAAGCCTTCACATTAATCGGTTATGTTTGATTAAGGCTTGCGCTATCGTGGCCATTATACGAATATTTCAAGATTATGGAGTACACAATCGTCCACTGAAGACGGTTCATGGGTGGTCGCGTTTAGTCTACTGGACACAAAATAACATTGCACGATAGTACTAGTTTTGGAATGGTTGAACACAATACCCCTAAAGGGTGTAAGAGAGCCAGCCGCGGATCAGTCATAGTAACTGAATTCTGGACAGCCGATTCTAATGCTTTTCATCGACCCTCTGGTATCCCTCTCAACAAGACGGGCGCCGCAAATCGGTAGCACAAGATGGTAGAGATGGGTGACGTTGGGAGGAGCGAAAAGACTGAACTTAAAGTTCACACGTTGCCGTTTACGGCGTAATCCATTCAATCGTTGTGTTAGGCAAAGGTGACATGAGTTAAACCGCGTAGTAGAGCGCACCAACGTTGAGGCCCATTGTTGGGAGAGGGGGTAATGCGACCCATAAGCGCTTCGTGTCTTATTCCCATAAGGTCTGTGAAGTGGTGCTCCACCTTCCCCACAGGCCATTTTAATCTACACGGATTAACTCATACGTGGGTTACAACAATGAAATGTACAGTAGTAGTGTACATGTCGCAGAGTGCCGAAAATTCCAATTCAATTGTTCTAGCAAGTGCGGACTTCCCGGTGCAGCAAAGAATGGAACGGTCGGTAGCAAATGAGACGATGATTGAATTGATGTGCTGAATTCAGAGCTCTATGTACCGACAGATCAAGAAAGGTTGATTGATTCACCAAACTTTGTGGCTTCCTTTCACTAGAGGCTTCCATATCACAAAATCCTGCCCTGGTCTCGTGTCCGAAGAAGTGTTCATAATTTCCCTTGAAGTTTAGAAGCCGCTGAGCACTCCGATAAATTCCTATGCTTTCAATTTTTTCTTCTAGTAATTGTTAAGCAGTCACCACAACAACTTTCATTTTCATATATTGGGATGAAGCATAACATTGTAGCGTTGTTTTTTCAAGCTGCAAATTCAATGGATACAAGTATTGCTCAGGGGATCACATATATCCTTTGAAATACTTCTTCCGATCTGCAATACATTTTCTTCTGTATCGTAAGTGTACTCGGATAAGTTGGAAAGAAGAGGTAAAGCTGCCAAAATGGGAGTTTTCCAGAATCCATCGTCATCATCGAACTTTACTCGACCCTCAATTTCAAATCATATTCACGACGTTCAAAACGGGGATTTTGAAACGAGCTTGGTACCTTTTTTTAATTCTAAATCCGGTAACTTGCGAAATGGATTCAAAGTCGTAATAATGACGAGAAGAACATCACTGATTAGTTTTATGCTTGGCTTTGCTTTTGGGTTTTGCTTTAAACGTTTTTGCCGAATGCGAGCGCTACGATATTATGCTCCAACCCAATACAATATAGCATACCCCTATTTAATTGCAGATTGCGTCTTTGAAATTTTCTTCATGAGGAACCTATGCAAAACTTCTATATATCCTTCTATAGTAGTGGCTTAGTTGTATAGAGCGCAGGTTCCGTTTCCTAGGATTCTTCGATGCAGAGCAGTTTCTTGTTCCATCCTTTAGAATTGCCTCTTGTCAGAAAAACTATCATGAAATGACTCATGTAGTGGTTAGCAGTCATTCCACGAGCACCGCATATTTGCATATAACTGCTTCGGCCAAAACAATGGAGAATCGCTTTGCACACTGCAAAAGCAGGGTACTCTGGTGTTTCGTTTTGTGCTCCCACTAATTCTTCTCCTTCACGAGAATACTAATCCTTCCCTACAACATCTCTTGTTTTTTTTACCGTATCGCACCATTTCTCTACCGTATTACTATTGCTCACTTTCGTTATCATCTCTTTTTCATACGGTCGCCACGCGGTCTTCATGTCTTCGTTGAATTACCATGGACTGAAGTTAAAGACATAGGTCTGGGATTTTTTTCGGTCGAAAAAAATTAATTTTCCCCGGAAGAAGTCCAACGGAACGAGAGCGTAACGCACGTACACAACTGCCGGGAGATTGCTAAGCACTAACAAGGAAGGTCTTTCAGGGTGTGCCAAGCTTTTTCAAAACGGTCTTTTGCATGATATAGAGGCACATGCGGGAACCACAGAACCATGGTTAATTTTTCCTGAACGGCCCTCTGAATACCAGAAAAGGGGTCCCTAGTCACACCTTTTTCACCAGTTTTTCAATCAAAGTCTATTTGTAAGGGTTACTGACGTCCTAATCATGAATATGGTACTAATTATTCATGCTAACTCCATTTTGCGCGAATTTGAAACGTCAACTCGAAATGCAAAAATTTGTCACCACGAGGAATCGAACTAGGGACCCCTTTTCTGGTATTCAGAGGGCCGTTCAGGAAAAATGAACCATGCTTCTGTGGTCCCCATATGTGCCCCAATGTCATGCAAGAAACCATTTTGAAAAAGCTTGGCACACCCTGAACGACCTCCCTTGTAAGACCCTAACATGCTACATTGGCCTCGCCCAAGAGCATTGCGCCCGCCCACAAATCAGTGCTATTTCGTATGGGTGCTATTGGAGAGAGAGAGTTCATTTTGGCTCCTTGTCGACGAAATTTTTCGCCGTATTTTCCGTTACAAGGCGTTAAACCTCAAACATCTGTACAATCGCTTGCAAGCGCAGTAGTATTACATCAGTTCGATCCCGGACTTTGCCTTTAAAGGCATGCCCCAGGATTGAATTAGTTCTTGCAACACGAAAAATACAATGTAAAGTGCGAAATGGTCTGGCAAGAATTTTTTGAAAAACGTTTACTGAGGGCTTGCTCACCTTCGTAGTCGATTGTGCAAGCAGTGAGAGACCAACCATAAGGCCGATGTGGGACTTTGCGAATTGAGCGATTCGCTAGCGTCCGCGGTCGCGTTGCGCCACCAGCGAATCGCTCGATCCGCAAAGTCTGACGGCTTAAGCTTGGAGAGAAGTGTATAAGGCGAGAGAGCGCAACAGTTGAGAGGGCGCCAGACAACAGCCTGTCGAAACATTTGCAGCTGCTGCAGCTACTTTGCAGGACGCTTTGGCGAGAATGCATTTCGTGCACGGGAATGTCAACCTGTGGTTGACCTCCAGGGGTCTGATAGAATCGTACACACGACTTCTGAGTGGCTTGTGCTATCGACCCTGTGCTATCAGCTCCGTTTTCAGGGGAAGGTTGCAAACTGCTATCTCTGGAAAATTAATCCGCTGTACTATCTGTAATGCAGTTTCTGGATAGCTGAAACGAATAATCTAAAAGGCACGCCCTTTCACAAGCTCCATTGTTCACCTCCAGATGCGCCATGCACACGGCTCCAATTCAATATTTGTCGTGACTTGCGCACGACCTATGCCGCAACGCAGCGTAATGCGTGCAGTCAGACTGAGCGTCGACTGTGATAGGCACAGACCCCTGGCTGTCTGCTGCCATTCAAATCGCCCGCGCAACTGCCACGTCAGTCGGCATGATGCAATCGCCTTGAGCGGTTGCTCCGTCTCGTCTCGCCTCGCGTTCGCTTCGCTTCGGCCACTCAGAAGGTCGGTTCGTCTTTGCTTTATTACATCTTAAGCTCAAGGCGGAATTCGCATTGGCCCCAAATGTCCTTATTTATCTTAGTGTAAAATAATAGTACTTATTCAACTTTATAATATCACACCAGTTTAGCTCCGCCCGCTACCGCGCGCATTGATAGAACTGACAATCGATGAAGCTTTAGGTTTCACCGCTAAATTATAGCTGCTTCGTTAAATGTATTACTGTCCGTTGCATAGGCTGCCCATCTTGGCTGTATCTCACTGTTTGATAAGCGCAGTGAAGTGCACAGCTAAAGTGATGATGTAAACAACCACTATGCGTCGAGTATCGAGGTAATTTAGCGGTCGAATATCTCAAAACGGAATGCCCAGTATTCATTATCATATTTATTCGAGCATCCCATTCATCCTCAAAACTCTAGAAGGTGTAGCGGTCGAAAGGAGTTTACAATTACAACGCTGATGAAATGATATTGAAATGAAAGGCATTATCTACAATCTGCTCTCTATTTTCTATTTCAAGTGCTCTCTACGTTCGTACGCATATCGTTCCTATCAGTCCTCATCAGTCGTTATCACTTTTTGACCCCCACCAAATATGTTCCCGTCCCACCCCCTATATCATGCCCCAAAATCAGCTCCTGACGACTGCTGCGAAGCGCACTATGAATTTCGTGAAATTTGTGTTTCAGCGCCTCTTATCTGCTCTTATCAGTCGTTATCACTTTGTGACCCCCACCAAATATGTTCCCGTCCCACCCCCTATATCATATCAAAAATCAGCTCCTAACGACTGCTGCGACGCGTGCTATGAATTTCGTGACACACACACACACACACACACACACACACACACACACACACACACACACACACACACACACACACACACACACACACACACACACACACACACAGACACACAGGCTTTATATACCAGATTAGTCCCCCGTCAACCGCCGGGACCTTCCTTTCCTGCGCAAGCTTTCTATCCTCCGCTATGGTCCCTTCCTCCTGTGACACCAACACCTCCTGGAAGTGACGCGTATGCAACACAATGGTGTTTCATACAGTAGAAGGGACACAATCATGATATGACGGTAGATTTTTCGCTTCCCTTCCTCATCCTCCTTCCTCTCCCACTGCCCTCCAGCTGCCACTGCAGCACCATGTGGAATGAACGGAAGTGTGCTAAGCAGGTGTTTATATAGCCCTAAGAGTGTTATCACAACTATCCTGCTACAAAACATTGATATCTCAAATCCTGTAAGCTACCCGATTTGTTAGCGGTTTGTTTATCCCATGAGCTTCCTTCTCACTCACTTCATTTTGCGGACGGACACACATACATACATACACACACACATACAGATACACAAACCGACACACAAAGTTAGCGCTTTATAAAATAGAAGGATATTGGCCAGGTTATTCCAACATTGAATCTCATTTGTATGGCCCTGCACATGAGCCCGCAGCAGGCACGCATCTCAGAGCATTCTCGCGCACGCATTCCCTTCCGAGGTGTTGTGGGCACCCACTGGAATCCCACGTTTTGCCGGGTCCGGTGGACAGACCACCGATGCACGCGCTTGCACGCGCTCGACCCCGTCCACCGGGCACGACGAATATTGCATGGCACGCGGGCTACAAACAGCAGCCTAGGGACCCAGCCATTGCGCTTTTCTGGTTTCATCCTATCTCTATAGTTTTTTATCATGATAGAGCGAGATGCCCCAAAGGGTCAGCTGATTATTGTCCCAATAATCTTTGGATTCTGATGGTTCGAGGATGAACCGACGTGAAAGCTGTTCCGGCTATGAATGTGGTAGGTAGCGCCATTTGCCCGCCATTTGCAGAACATCGTCTCCACTCAGCAGTTATGAATATGCAGCGATTATTTGGTGAAGGATGAGTGTTCCAGAAACCGCTGAGAGGAAAACGATTGCTATTAATAGAGTGCCAGTAAGGCCAAAAAAGCATCAAATTATTGGAAATATTGCCAATTTCTGACAAGAAAACCTATTAGAGAGCGCAGGCGTCCTCTAGTAAGAGCACTTCTGCAAGCCCTCTAGTCTTAGCTTTGTTGAGAGTTTCCCTTTTTGAAAGCCTCTTAGAAATGAAAAGCCATTTGGGATAGCGGTTCCGCGTGTTTTTTATGCAACTGTTTTTGGGGATGGCTGATTCGCTAAAGTGTAGAACGAGTGATGACGTTCGAGAGTGTTGGCTAAAAGCCTGAAGCTCAATCAAATTCTGAACTTTCGAGACGAGACGTTCGACATGCCACAATTGAGTATAAGTAGCTCTGAGTGGTCGGAATGCGCTCGCCTGTTCTGTGACGCGAGTCAGGTTTCCCAAACGGGCTCTCTCCTCGAAAAATTTCATCTACTCTTGATTGTACTCTCGTCTCATCCTCTCTCCCGACATCGCTTTTTTCTAGTTTTTTGCTTTCATCGGCTGATTCAGTTTGAATAACTTGAAGCTTCAAGTTAATTGTTGGGCAATCAGAAAAATCTGAACCGGCCTGCACTTTCATAGATGGCTTGAGCAGAGGTGGTTTAGTTAAGAGGGACCAGATTCCAAGTGGGTGAGGCTCAGCTCAATTTCCATCTAGGGCAGAAAGTGGACCACGTCAACCCAGTGGCAACAGAAAATCTTGTACCCCTCACTTCTTAGGTAACTTCTTACTCAGCGAGAAGAATTACATCTCATCTTTGAAAGCGAGAACGCTCCTCAGAGATGAATCGAACTGCCTGCGCCTAAAGTTTTAGATTAATAAGACAGAATTATGTAATCTTAGGGTCTCCTCATTGTTTTGTCCCTGACAGCTGGAAGGATGGTAGATGAGAATTCTCACGAAATACTCCACCGTGGTTTATTTCATTTGGGTCGCAGCTACGCTTCACATGATAAAAACTTGGAGCCCTACTCTGACCTTGCAAAAACGGGCGTTACTTGTTTTCCCATAAATGTTAAGCAATTACGGCCCACTTAGGAATGGAGTGAATGGGGCAGGGCTCCAGCTGAGTTGTACAACGGAAGCGTCACTTTTGAGAACTTGTCCTAATGTGCCGGAAGGCTTTCTTGATTACTATTATTCGCTGCGAGGTAGCAATCCATCACGAGTTAGTTAGTAGAATGAAATATTTGGCAGCTTGGCCAGCAGGGAAGTGCTTAACGATTAGAGCTCGTCTGTTGCTAGCTATGGACTTCACGCCGGACGTGTTTCATTCTGGAACGCTTGGCACTCTCGACTAAACTTCCTTTGCGAAATAAAATCTCGCGGCAGCAGCAGCTGGATCCCAAAACTGCGGACGCACCGTATTCGAAACGCTTAATAAGCAAGTGATTGTTTTGCATTACTAATGGCAAGTGCATGTAGAACTATGCTTCATTTCTGAAATGAGAGACTTTTTGAACGCCGAGAAAGGGACGGAAGGTTTTTTCATGGTTCTGTTCCTTATTCTGACACAGTTTTGCATTTACGAATGGTGCTTGCATAACCTTGCAAAATGGTACCTGAGATGTGATTGATGCATTATTGCAAAGGAACATATAGTTTGTGAGTTAGATTTTTACCAAATACCTAGTGTTCAAAAAAGTTTAGCCATGTCGAGATTTTCGGCCTTTCTGGTACCAGTGGCGGCCTAGGCAAAATTTAGCTATAGTCCTGTGTTCAATCCTGTATCAACGAAACCGTAACATTTAATCTGGGAAGAGCTTCGGGTAGAATGATAGGGCTTTAGGAGTTAATCCCCTTATACTTTATAAATGGTACACGCCCCAAGTGGTGGCTTTCGCCTTTAAGTCTATTTTTCTCTTCCAGCTCCATTATCTCTGATCCTCTTGCCTTTTTCTTGGAGGCCCTTTAATGTAGAAGAAGCAGACCTGTATTTTCAGTGTTTTTGACTGGTCTCTTGTACTTTTTTCTTGACTAGCGATCCGTTTAATATCTATAGTTTCACGTTCTTGAAGAACTACGACGTTTAGGGAAGAGTTTCTTTCGGAAACAGTGTTCCATGTGAAGTATATGATATCTGTAACTTCAGCGTTTTCCATGATGGATGTACTTTCACAGCTCTAATCCTATCGTTGTCAATATGTTGTCCTATTTCCATCCATACTTCTTGCTCTATAAGTCCATCTCCTGTTAATTTGTTTTTGATTCCATTTGTCCGGTTTTTTTATTCTTTTTCCTCTAGCCCGTGTTGAGAAATTCCTCTTTGGATTTTGGCAAAAACTACAATCTTTCAGTCCACAGAAAGGGAACTTTGGATAAGCCCACGTTCTGCTTCCTGAGTTGAGGCTTTTTGTTCGTGTTGCTTTGCTGTCTATATTTGTTGGGGGGGTGTTTCTCCCCATATTGTTTGAGGATTTGTATTGAAACAGCGCGCTGTTGGAGCGCAACAAATAAATGAACCAAAATAAATAAAGTAGAGGCTATAAAAGCTTGAGAAAGTATATAATCATGTAGCGTCTGCACTGCTTTTACCATGTGTGGTCCAAGTCACAACTCGCTTGATGCGGAACATTTTACGTCTATATGCCTTAAAGCAGATCCATTGGCACAATTTAGCTGAAGGCAAAAGCCAGCTGTTTTGCACCAAGACGACTCGTAAAACTGAGTAAGGGCAAACTAGCTTCTAGTTAAATTTGAATGGATTGAACGCAGTGCCTCAAGGAAATGGTGCCGATCGAAGAAGCGACGTTCAACCGTTTCATAAAATTTTGAATGGATCAGAAATCGCATCGTTGAGGTCACGTGAAGATTCTTTCTGACTATGGTCGCGTGAAACGCTCTTCGAAGACTCTACTCACCGCCATGCACTCCTTCGGAACCTATTAGGCTTGTCCCTCCGCGTCACTTGGCTTCGGCGTGAACTGGTACTCATCCTCTATGTTAAGGCTCGCCAACTGTGCCTTTTTTCCCATTACCCCTTGATCTTCGGTACTAAAAACAAAATAAGGAAGTGTCTCGCTCTATTTCCCAAACTCTTTCACTGTCCTGTAAGTCCTCCTGTACCCAACTGCTGTTCATTACCACAAACTCGTAGACCAAACCAAAATCATGCTGTCGAGCGAAAAAGAGGATCAGATCTCTCGGTATGCCTTGCTCGTTTTGCGCTTTCGAATGATTCCGTTCTGATGTGAAGCACCGCAAGATCACCTCATTCGTCCCAGTTTTTCTTAATACACAACAACGCACCCATCAAGGACAGCTCAAAGCACCACTAATCAGTCAGCGCTCGCATCGTCCTCGTTCGTTGACTGGCTAATGCCAAAACGTATATTGGCCGGAGCATTAATGGTAGCTGAAGCACAGCTCCATCAATTATACCCGAGGCTATAACCTGGAATTGGACTTCTACGTGGTAGCTTCAGCTGAAATAGCTCTGCAATCACAATCGGCAGTCATCTCATCGTGGCGTATTCGTTTTGCAATCTGCAGCGAAAAGCTGGTCTCCGTAATCGGATCCTTAAATAACTCCACCTTTTTTGTAATTCCTTTCGGCAACGGGCTGCCAATAATTCCATTCTGGAAATGACGATGAAGAAGGCTCTCTTACTAACTATGGACTTGCTTAGAAAATCAACAGCACTAAAATAAGATTATCATAAGACAGTCTCCCAACTTTCGCTCTTCGGGAGATCGTTAGGAACCGTAATGTTTTTCCTCTCTTGCAACAATTTTGGACGAAACTGATCTGTCACAATGTAAGAGATGTCTAAACTATACCCTTCTATTATCAAGAAATGCGTAGTAAAGTCTCATTTTATAACCATAAGTGAATAGAAGGCTCTGGTCTCTTTTGAGGTGTGGACCGGTAGAATTTGCATACTGCGTTTTCGGGCGATTCTGACCTATCATTCCTTCAGATGCTACATAAGTAGACGTTAGCGGTTTGAAGACATCTCCCCAAATTTTGAGTCATCTTTCAGGTCTCAAAAGATTATTCTGTTAAATGTCGGACCATTGAAGATTCAACTCGTAATCAACAGAAGATTATAGAATGTTGGGCATTTCTGGTTTTTGAAACCAACATATGAGGAGGGATCTTCAAGCATTTAAATTACAGTTCCTCAGAGCGATTCAAAAAATCTTAGCTAACATGAACCGGAATCTAAGCACTATATAGAAAGGCAAAATTTAAAAAACCTGAATTCAGGTCGATCTGCTCCTACAGTGCATAATCGCAGTGCCATATTAATGCGATTTGGATCACACAATGACGAGGCCTGCCGATGTAGAAGCCAACGTTTCTGCCCAGGCCTCGTTTGACAAGGACGGTGTACGATCCAGGACTTGATCTTTGGACAATGTGCGCCACATGCTGCGCGTCACTACACCACCTTCGTCAACTACAGTAGTGATGTGTTCTAATGAGGTTTACTATTCAATTGAAAATTAACTCGAGTGAGGACTTATCGAACTTGACAAAGCAGCCGCAAACTTTTGAAACCTCCTGGTGACGTATTCGTTTTTTTATTTCTGTATATTAGCCAGCGAATCGCCAATTAGAAAGAGGTTGCAAATGAAAAATTACACCACAAGATTTCTCAATCTCCTTTGGTCGGAACAACTTTAATGTCAACAAAACAGCACAATCTAAGTAGTTTGATAATGTATCATTTCAACTAATCAGTAAGCCCCTGAGTCGATGGATATATTTACTATTCTTTCGTCTAACAATGAGCCCTTTCTTTGAAGGACGAATTCACGATGAAAAGGCAACCCATTTCAAATTAATAAGGATGGTGAGTGGTACAAGAAAGAAGGAAAAACCATGAGAAACGGCCCAGAACCCGAGAAATGGGACCCCTTTTGCCCGTTGATTTCCGCATTGATGCGACTCTCATCGTGCCCTCTTCAACGCTAACGCTCTCTCTGCTATGTCGGTGGGCGTACCGCGCCAACTGCGCCAAGAGTGAGCCATGCTAGATCGCCGAGGTCAAATCTTTCGCTGCCAATTGCGCGTCGGTCACCCTCAGGAGGTCCGCCTGTCTCCCACTAGGCAATTTTCCCCTTCTTTGACCTTCGTTCTTACCGTGGAATCCTCATTTGAGTTCCAATGCTATAATATTTATTTGTCTTCACTCATTTGAACATGGCCGACCGTAATTCAAAAGGCTTACGCCTACATATTTTGGAAGATATTACATTACTGAAAGAGTCTTTGGAGAACTTTGAAAGTGATTTTTATAAGCATGGAAGGGCCAGATTACATTTACATACCAAGTAAGGCAGAACATCTCATTATGAGTATCCTGATTTATGTCGACACATTAACGTGAGCGTTTCCGTGTAATAACCAAACTCTGCTCACTTCTGATCGTTTTGTCAAAGCGAGGGATTACAATGAGATTGGGTTGGGCTCATAGTGGGAGTAGGGATGCTGAGTAATACCCCAGTGGCGGGCGCTGGATTATGGTATGGCCACTCTTTGCGGAAATGATGACAGTGTTCGCAAGATCGTCCTCAGAATGGACGTGCCCGGAAAGCGGCCTAAGGGACGTCCAAAGCAGCGCTGGCTTGATACGTTGCATATGGACTTGAAAGTTAGTTGGCATCCATCCCGATCAAGCATTCAATCGGGAAAAGTGGCGTCAACACATCAGAAAAGCGGACCCTGCCACCAGGCAGGATAAACGCTAAAGAAGCAAGAAGAAAAGGAAAGCA
>MU894282.1:0-13646 GCA_036418205.1 Ostertagia ostertagi
TGAAGGAATTTAGGCCTTATAAGCCAACAATGTCTTCCATCTCTCAGGCATAGGGGATGATTGGTGCTGGATCTGTCCAAGAAGGTCAAAGCACTGATTGGTTCAGTAGAGAGTTCAAGTTATTGTATGGACCATAATTGTATTCAGGGGCCATTATGATTACGGATGGAGATGGGGTGCACGGCTCATCCCAGAAAGGTTCATAACTATTGCTGCTGTTGCTTAACCCCTTTTCCCCTTGGCAGGCCGAAATTAGTTATGATTAATTTCAGCGGATTGCTCCCTCTTTGAAAAACAATTAGGTGGTTTTCTTTTGCGAATTAACCCGTGGCAATATTTCAGAATGCAAAGGGAATGGGACAGTCACGTCATGTGAACAGCGGCGGCAAATCTTGTTGCGTACGTTTTAATGTTTCCAACATCCGAACGGATACTTCTAAAAATAAACTGCAGCGTGCAAACGGCGAACACATAATGAAGAATTGCAGAGCGAACGTTCGACTACACATTGTTGGCACAGATGTGGGACGGGTAACCCGGCGCAGACATCACCGAGATCGGTGGAGGTCGGTCTAAAGGACTATTTACGGGAAGTGTCCGTATTTGGTCAGCTGAATTGTTCAGAGCTCCACACTGAATGTGCTAATTCTTGCAATACGAAAATTCTGAATGAAAATGAGGCAGTTTTATAATTTTGGAATCAGGGAACATCGATATCGTTGAAGTATCAGGTGGGAAATTCGACACTTTTACCGTAGGAATGATCTTTTTGATGGTCGTTATTCATCAGCAAAACATTACCCCCCCCCACCAGCTCCACCTCCGAAAGGCGGCGACCCACATGTAGTAACTGCTTATCTAACTCTGAAAACATGGACAGATACTGGCTCAAAATTCTATTGCGCTCAGTAAATTCTGCTCTGCCTCAACTTCTTGTTGATTAAAAATTTTCGGTTAGCTTTCCACCTCCACTTTAATATGAAGAATGGCAGTCACATATGAGCGAATGTCTGGCTCCTTTTTGCTGCATGCGCGTCACCTCCATGAGGTGTTGGTGTCATAGTAGGTGAGAAGAAACCACATCGGAAGACGTGAACTTTAGCAGGAAAGGAAGGTCCCGGCGGTTGACGGAGGACCAATTGGTGGAAAATAAAGCCAAGAAAAACGGCTGGAAACTTGAGAAACGGGACCAATTTTTATCCTATTTATTTCTGCGTTGATGTGAGTCTCATCGGTGCTGCCGTCATTAACTGGAACGACGCTTTGCATCTTTCTTAAAGGACGAATTCACGATTAGAATGAAGGTCGAAGAAGGAGTAATTCACCTAGTTGAGGGACCCGCGGACCTCCTGAGGGTGCGGAACTGAAGCGCAATTGGCACCGAAGGAATTGACCTCGGCGACCTATTAAGGCTCAATCTTGGCCGATCATCTGATCACTCGCCGCAGGTCTATACGTGGCGAGTGATTAGATAGGTGAGAGAGCGTAGTGTTGAAGAGGGCACAGCGATGATAGTCGCATCAATGCTCAAAAATCAACGGGCAAGGAAGGGGTCCCATTTCTCGGGTTCTGGGCCGTTTCTCATGGTTCTTCCTTCTTTCGTGTACCACTCACCATAAGTTAATTTGAAATGGGTTGCCTTTCCAGCGTGAATTCGTCCTTTAAACGGCTAGTATCCCGTGGCTAGAACGAGAGGAATGGTTGTAGTTTTTTAGGACGTGTAGCTTCGCGTGTGTCGCCGGTACGACTCTGCAAGGCTGCATACAGTTCGTTTTCTTGAACCCCAAACCATGTGACTCGGAGTCTGTTGTCCGACAGGGGGGAGAGACATGCTGTTACAAATCCTCGTGATGCTGCTAACATAGGGACACCTGTCTAAGCGTGTCACCTATGCTGAACCTATTAGGCAATTAATGGAACAAAAACAATTCAGGAGCATTTCTTGAAGTAAGAGGGGACCATTCTACTATAGTGGCTTGGGCTACTGTAACACAAGAACTATCGGAAGCTTTTTTTACTATGATTGAATTTCCAGGCACTAAACAGAACTAAAGAGTGGGGCAATGATAAAAGGAAGGAAAAATAATTAGGTTGGCAAGAAAGTCCTGCAACACTTTTTCAAATTTTTGTTTTAATTTTATCTTTTTTGTTTACAACTCCTGACCGGTCTTATATCTACCATGAGTGTCCACCACTTGTCTTCAACGCTCAGAAAATTTCTTGATGCTCCTTTGCCAAAACCCAGCGGAGTGCGGGTCGAGAAAGGAGGCGACCTCACTTTCGAGTTGGAGTTGATCGTCTAATTATTTCGTCATCAAGATGATGATTTAAAGTCCAGGATAGGGCAGTCATTCATAGCTCGACCAGGAGCTAAGAGAGGTAAGAAATCTTGCCGCAGCTCCAGAATTTCTTACCGGGCCCATTTCGGATCATGGTGATTCGCAATGTCATGAAAGAAATAAATATTGTCGCGGTACGAGGGCTCTTGACGAGCTGCCTCGGCCAGCTTCTGGAGTTCGCAGCCTAGACCTCTACCTACACAATGGTGCCCATAACGAAGAATTTGTAGTGGAGCTTCCGTAAGAGCCCTACCTGTAATGGAGTGTGTAGGACGCTGCTGGCTTCTTATAAAATATCAAAAGATCGAAAGCGCTGGTAAAGGTGAAACACGCTGTAGCGGTGAACGACATGCCTATTGAAGCTATTGCAGATAGTGTTGGTCTTTGACACGAATCCATAGTTATGGAGACATTTGTACTAGACAGTGACTCGGAGTATGGATTTACCAGTGGTCGGGGTTTTTTGAATTTTCTTGGTTAACTATTGACTGCAGCACTTAGATCCACCTGGATTGAAGCCACGAGAATGTTCTACCATTTGTTAGTCATAAATGTTACCTATTGATTTTTCAAAAAGAAAGAAAATTTTAGAAAGAGTGTCGCAGAACTTTCTTGCCAACCTAATAAATTCAAAAAGTATTCCGCTAGACAAAGAAGCTGGTTCACAGTTTTGGACATGTTTCGTTTTGTAACAATTTTTACGACAAATGAAATGTATTGATTTGTTAGATTATATTATTAGTATTATTATATCAATGACAGACTCCGCCGTTAGTTGCTTGCCTCGCGAAGAGAACATCGATAGGAATTGTGGTCCGCTACAGTTGATAGATTTATTATACTTTCCTTTTGTATTCCTTGCCACCGTGACCAAACATATAAGTCGGGGTGTCCCAAAAGTTCGTGCCATCGCCTTTTTGTTTCTATGACTGCTGTATGATCTGAGAATCCATGAAACTCGTAATTTTCACCTGAGCTCAGCGGAAAGCTTACAGTTGAAAGGTTGAGAGAAATCTGTAAAGCGCCGCGGTAGCCACTGAAAAGAATATTTTGAGACATAGTAATTACTGTCAGTCGCCTCCATTCTGTCACAGCCTGACATAGTCTGCGCATGAGGGCCAGCGTGCAAACCTTCATCAGAGCCACAACGAGTAAAATTCAGATGTCTCTCACAGTTATCCGCCTGCCTATCTGTTGTTTATGGCGATGATATGTTACAATTCCGTTCTATTTTCTTGACAGCGCAAATTCTGTTGATCAATCACATCGCGTCCGGCCTCCATGGGATTAGTTCTTTATACGGAAGCAAATTCCGCGACCACCTGGCTGTGGTATTACGCTCGAGAGGAGTTTAGTGGTGCACAAGTGCTTCTTTCGATTCGTGAATAAGAATGTGAAAAAAAAACAGAGGCAGATAGACTAAAATACACGTATACGGACCACACTAAGAGAGATCGAAATTGGGTAGAAAAGGGAAACGATGGGCACAAGTGCGGCTGGGGTGCTTGCTTAGTAATTTGGGTTGCGCCCCCCCCCCTTCGAGTTCTAACTTTACGCTTCAATTGCTAGACAATAAGATGGAATAAGTTCTGCGGTTGCAAACACAGTGAGCTTATCGTTCAGTACGAATCTGGGGACATGCTTCACATACTCAAATCCCTTATTCATTTCTCTGCGAGTTACTATGGCCAGCAGCAGGCTGGATGTCCACAATCCAGCAACTTTTCTTGCAATCATCAAGCAGGGTATTCTTAATCAAATCTTTACGATCATTCGGAGAAGCTTGATAAATTTGAGATGCGTACAAAAGGGTCATCTTAACACAGAGACCAACAAATGCGACTTGAGTTACGTCGGGGCCAATACTGGTCAGCACACGCACCATCAAATATTCGACTAAGTTCACTGTGGGCCAAACGCCGTTATAAAAGTAAGAGACCCTATTGAGACAATCAAAGCGTTTCCACCCAAGAGCAGAAGAAATCCTTGAAAGGTAGAATATGTAGCAAAATACTTGGATCTGTGAAATATCGAAACATTACGCCTAACGCGATCTTGAACAGTACTCTTCAAAAACAGTACCTGCACAGTCGGAGATATCTATGCAGAAAAACGTTGGTTGCTGCCAAAACAACGAGTAAAAAGGATGTCATAGCAGTGTATCTATGCGGTTTATTCTTCATTCTGGCACGTTTGCCATCTTCTTCAGAGAATGAAATTATCCTTTCACTTCGCTTGTTCTAGAAGTTCGTCTTTGGCTTGCACGATAAAGTAAACAACCTCCACGAGCATTGAATCTTGTTCGACACACATATCCGGCTTTGACACACAAAATAGTAATGTTCTAAGACGCACTTGGAAATAGAAGTTTATCTATTCGAGATACTTCAAACCTGGTGTATTAAACCTGGCCTAGTGATTCCGACAATCTCTTTCGACCAAATACGGCTCCGAACTAATTGTGCTGCCACTGTGGAGCAGTTGCAGTCCAATGGCACGCAAGGAAGCATGCTAGTGTTCTGTCGCAGCATGCACTTGATAGGTAGATAGCCGTATATAGCAGTAGATAGCAGTAGATAGTTTTGAGATAGTGGATAAAGTGTTTATTCCTACTGCAGAGGTCTTTTATACCATTGTCTATCTTATCGCGATCTTCAGTATCATATCTATCCTATTCTCCTCGATGATTTGCTTCACTGATTCTCCATCGCGTCACACCTGTGCTCTCACGTTAGACCTCCGTACACCTCAACCACATTATTTATAGCACTTGAACATAAACAAATAACAACAACAAACATAACTTGTAACACAAAGAATGGTAATGTCTCTCAACCAGATGGGTCACATTTGTGACAGCTAGTATATTGCGGTTTGTTCGACCGAAACACTGCATCTGTCAAAAATCACAGTGATGAAGCTTCTTTCAGCCATCATAGACTTGTGTGTGCATTGTTGCTAAATTCCGTAGAAAAAATAGAAGATCTAATGAAATTGCGTGAGAGAACCGCCCTATAATCTCATGTGCTTCACGTATAGCGGTAACACTTCAAAAAAACATTTAACCCCTTGAACCGCCGTACATACTCCTCAGGATAAATCCCTCGCATTATCGGATGTCTGGCAGGAAGGATTTTGATAATGATCACTTGGTTGTCACCTTGGCCGGAGCATATTGATCACAGCATTCATTGAAACAGCAACATAAGCCACTAATGAAATTGTAGTCATTGTCCAGCCTTTCTGCCTCATTCCTTCGAAAAAACACAGACTTCCTTCCCACATTGTAGCACTGCATTTGGGCTTGTTATTCCTTCCTACTTCTGGAAGAGGGAAGGAGTCCTTATACAATATCCATGACTCCAGGTAATACTTGAGTGTAAGTGAACATTCGATTACAACCATATAATTGGTCTAACTATTGCATGGAATCCGTTGCATTTTCATGTGTATGATTTTGATTCCACTTTTCGAAATCTATAAACAAAGCCATATATTCAGGATTATCCATCTTGTTTAGAGCATTTCCCGTTGACTCAAGTCTTACAGTCAAATCTGACTCTAATATCGTTATAGACTGATACAGTAGGAAAGGATATATATCCGTAGCAAATGTTGATTCCGTAATTGATTGTCATATCCTCAATGGCAGTATGAGCCTACAGAAGCAGCGAGCAGCTGTTTCCAGGTCCCCTTCTTTAGAAACTAGTCCGATTAATTTCCAATCTTCAGAAACATTTCCGCTTTCAATAACTTCTAGTATTTTTTGTAGTGAAAAGGCTGAATCAGTAAGAAAATCTATAAATAACCTACCTGGGGCCTTTCGTTTTCGGCTGAGGTGGACTTCTTTGTCTGTGTAGCATTTTGTACGCATTCCCATCAGAATTGAGACACCAACTTTGCATGCCACAGGAAACTGCTTTATCACTGAGATTACTGAGTATGTCAACATTCGTAGGAGCAAAGTGCTAGAAGGTAAAATATCCAAAACCACTGCATATAATCTGCTGATCATCCCACCGTTGGTATTCCACTGAATGCCTTAAATGTGATGGAGCGTGTGATAACAAGACTACATTTTTTGCCACCTGCGATTCTTTAAAAAAAAGCTTTCAGAGATCTCATACCTGAAAGTCCACAAAATTTGTCTTTAATCCTTTGGGTCTGATGAGGATCCTCCCATACTGTGTAGTTGCTTTGAAGTTTCTAAAACATGAATCGTAGGCGATCCACCGATATTAGCGAGACCGAAGAAGATTTTGATCCAAAATGTTATCTGATCCTTTATTAGGTCTGAAAGTAGCTGGCAGAAGCGATAATTAAGGAAATCGAAAACAGACCCCATTATAGGTCTTAGAGCTTCATTTAAAAACGAGCAAGATAAGTGCCACTCCCACCGCCTCCCGTCTCTCCCCCCCAACCCTGCTTTCGACGTGAACGACCTGGCAAAATTGAGTTGAGCGGTTATGTTCAATAAACGACCGCTTGACACTTCAAGACACAGTAAACTCAAGATTTCTCGTAACTGAACTGAACCACAATAAAAAAGAGGTGTGATTGCCTATTTTCATGAGACGTGGTAGAGGAGTAAGGTAAACTAGTGCCGGTCGAAGCGCACAGGGCTGAACAGGAAGGGGTAGTCAGAGAGGGGGTGTTGGCCGGTCTGGTACTGACACGAAGAAGATTGGTGACGTTTTTCTGGAAGCACGCCTAATTTGGCGCATTTTTTGACATGTTGAACATGTCAAAAACTGTTTGAACATGTTTGGATTATTAATAAATTCATGATGACCTTGGAGCACGTTATTTCCTAGTCGACCATGGAAGGTCGGTCACGACACAAGCCAACAAGTTTTGCGTATAAGATGACTGTAAAGCGTCACTGCTGCACATCAGATGCACCTATCCCTACTTTCCAAGGCGAAGAGGAAATGAATTAATGAGGAAACGAATGAGGAAATGATGTGAAAGACTGTATTACCTCGTCTTTTGGTTACTAAAGGTCCATCCTGGAAGTCAAGTTGCTTTCTTGTATTGGATAATTTGTTTACTGCACTTCTATGACATATTGCTCGCAACATATGCAGTTTGCGAATCACTGTGATGGAATAGGGAAAGGTTCTGATGGGCCTACGTGTCCAACTTATCAGACATACAGGGTGGCCGAAAAGTATAGGACGCCATGTTTTTGTGTGTAAAAGTCCAAGAAAGAGACTCGATCAGGAAACCGACTTCACAAAGATAGAGTTAAGCTATTTGATCACTTGTGCAGAAGGTGCTTTGAATTTGACTCTGCTTTGAGAGAGGCCTTCTGACGTCCAACGACAAAATCAGCAGTGCGCCGCAGGTAGCCAACGGCGATGTCGTCCCACCTCTTCTGAAGCGCTAACTTCAGAGCACCCACCGAGCTGGAGAAGTCTTATGAGGTCTTGCTCTACAACATCCTCACATAGAGGAGTCCATCGGGTTAAGGGCCTGAGAGGAAGAAGGTCACAATTCCTTGCTCCAGTGGCCCGGGAAGTGAGCGCCCAGGATGGCTTTGGTCGATTTGAACGCGTATTAGGGAGCCCAGCTTCATTGAAGAGCAAACGATCATTGAGCAAAATGCTCGTAAATCCAGAACAACATACCGTACCTCATTAAAGTCTTTTGCAAGACCTTCGAGTTAATTCAACATTTGTGGAAGATGAATTTCAAGGGTGTGTAGCAATCGTCAGAGCAATGTGTAGAATCGTCCGGAGACCCGCGCTTGTGGCCGCGGCCACGACGTCGCGACTGTAGTGGACGAGTCGTGCGGCGTTCCTTTGAATTTCAAAGGACGCTATACCGACTTCTCCCTTAGACATTTTGGTCAGTGCCATGCTACTTCGTTTTCTGTTCCATACTGTTTGTTTTTATGGTTATGTGCTGCGGTCCAAACAAAGCCATAGGTGGTCTTTACAGTATTGCCCACTATCCATTCAGGGAACGTCACTATAGGGAAACTCGCTATTGTATTATTCGAAATTCGCTATTATATCGCTGTGTGCCTCTACATCTACAGTATTGATATTATTTAGAATCATAATCAGAAGATTCATAATCATAATTCATTTCATAATTCAGATTCATTCAATTTCATCATTTCATAATTTAGATTCATAATCAGAATCAACAGAATCGTCCCATGGTCCACGGCCAAAAGGGTTAATGTGGACCGCAGCAAATCTGTCGCTCCAATCGAATAGTCTGTTGTTGCCGCGCCCATCCAAAAAGTGCCGCATTACGGCGCCGCGCAAGTAACCGCGCGCGACGGCGCCACTCCCGGACGATTCTGTTGCACGCTCCCCGAATTTCAATGGAGCTGCACTTTTGGATGTTACCCCGTCACAAACTACCACCTTCGGGAGAAAGTCTGTTGTAAACTAGACGTTATCTCGGAGACTTGCTCTCACTTTTTGGCAACAACTGCCTCTGACTTTGGTGGTCGCAAAGAAGTTTAGTTCAAAAATTTTCTCATTAACCCAATCCGTAAGAGAGATGCGGCGCACCTCGAGCTCGTGCAGAAACTTTTTGCATTTTATCAGTTGAATCTATTCGGGTTGCTCCAATAAAACCAGCATAGAAAGAGTCGGTAACCTCTTCAAATAATGATGCTTCCCAAGATTTTCTGGAAGGAGTGACGGCAGATCCTGAGATCAAAAGCGATGTGACTCACGCTGGCTTCATCGTTGTGAGCCATCCTCTTCTAGGTGATTGCCCCAATCCTCTGAGTGTGCACAGTTCTTGAACTTCCCACTTTTCGCAATCCCAGAGACGTGTGCTTGAACCTTGAGAGCACCGAACATGTTCCAAAGAGTTGAAGAGGGAATACCGAGTCGCTTTCCGAAGTTGCAATTTCAGAGAAGGTAGCCTCTTGGTAATGGGTCGATGCAAAAAATCTTCATGGCGAGAGTTCAGATGAACTTTGGACCAAACAACTTATGGTGCTTCTTACATAGTTTCGAAGCTTTCGAAACACTCTGGAAATACTCCACGACTCAGTACCGTCAAGCGGTCAAAGCCGCGCCTATACTTTTCGGCCACCCTGTATATCTTAAATCTGTGCCGGACAACGAAAAACACTGCTTGCTTCTGTATACAAAGGACTCGCCACGAAGCTCCTAAAATCTTCGTACAAAGCTCTCTGATCCAGGAAGAATGGCCTGTCGTCCTAATTGAATGAATTGCTTTATTAGATACCAGATTAGTCCCCCGTCAACCGCCGGGACCTTCCTTTCCTGCGCAAGCTTTCTATCCTCCGCTATGGTCCCTTCCTCCTGTGACACACAACAAGTGACGCGTATGCAACACAATGGTGTTTCAAACAGTAGAAGGGACACAATCATGATATGACGGTAGATTTTTCGCTTCCCTTCCTCATCCTCCCTTCCTCTCTCCACTGCCCTCCAGCTGCCACTGCAGCACCATGTGGAATGAACGGAAGTGTGCTAAGCAGGTGTTTATATAGCCCTAAGAGTGTTATCACAACTATCCTGCTACAAAACATTGATATCTCAAATCCTGTAAGCTACCCGATTTGTTAGCGGTTTGTTTATCCCATGAGCTTCCTTCTCACTCACTTCATTTTGCGGACGGACACACATACATACATACACACACAGATACACAAACCGACACACAAAGTTAGCGCTTTATAAAATAGAAGGATGCACAAGTTTATGGATTTATTGTATGAATAGACTGCTGTAAAAGTCTTGCTGCCTTATGTGAATCTTTCTGTGGGCGCAAGCAATGGGCAGTGGGGCTGTCTCGGGTGTGTACTGGCAGCTCTTCTACTTAGTGGCTCGATATCAATGGATTGAACACCAGAGATTGGAACATCATACTCAGACTCACCTCTGCTTCTCCTACAACTCGGTCACTGCTTGGAAATAATTTTTGAATTTGCGTCACAATTAGCTGCTACTCTTTTGATGTGGATTGCTTACACTGACTATTGCACCTTCCCTAACCCTCATGTTTCCTCTTCTTGTTCCTCCTGTGTTGTTCACGGAGGGGTGTTAAATATTGATACTTCCAGATCTGTTGGGTAAATTGTAAGACAATACTTTTTGTGTTTGTAGCCTAGACTCTAAAGTAATGATTCGGAAGTGGGCATGTCACTAGGATGTTCTCAATCTGAGAACTTCATTCGAAGAGTCACATCTATTTCATGCTGCAAAACCTAAGATACCTCATAGGTGGATATCTGCAACAGCACGCAGCAGTGCAGCTGCTGCCTGCGTTTAGTAATCATTTTAATGTGATAATGGCAAGATCAGGGTAATTTCGACTAAAGATCGGGGGGAAGTTTCATTCTTTTCTGTATGCGGCAATGGGTGGCGCGTTTTCAGTAGGCATATTCAATATCCCAAAAGTTTTTGCTTCCTCACTTCTGTCACATTCTGTGCTCGTTCGTAGTCCTTCGTCATGGTCAATTGTTATACAAATGTTTCTCTCAGGGTCGAAAAAAACGAAAAGAAGATGAATTTCTGAATGAAGCTATGCCAAAGGTGACTACACAAGTGACAACTGTAGAGAACGTGAGTGTTTCACTTTTTCATTTTAGGTTGCTTCATGGGTTGAGGGGATGCAATTAGCAGCGCGATGGTCCGCCTGTGTGTGCGCGCTCATCAGCTGCTGTAAAATTGCACCTTTCTCTTCCCTACTATATATAATTCGCTAAGTATGTCTAACTGTGTGTGTACGTACGTCTGCCTGTCACGACATTCATAGCGCGCATCGCAGCTGTCATCAAGTTGGTTTTTATACATTATGTGGGAGGTGCGACGTGGACATTCCTGGCGGGTGACAGAAAGTGATAAGGTTTGATAAGGGCTGATAAGTTGTCTTAGAAGGCACGAGTCATGAAAGTCATAGCGTGCGTCCCAGTGGCAGCGAGGCGTTGACTCCAACGTATGATGTAGAGGGTGGGAAGGGAACAAATTTCACCAGTTTTGCTCCGCTAGCTATCGCGCGCATTACGGGGTAGCGAAATTCGAGGACTCATGAAATAGCAGCATGAGGCACGCCATTAACCATCACATCATTGAATGTGTCCCCAGTTTCACTCAAGTCCATCGAGAATACACGGAATAACGTCTGGAGCAGAACAGGATGAAAGCTTGTCAACGTTTTTTGTTTCTCTCAGGGAATCATAGTTGGCTCTTGGATAATTTCTGCTCCCCTTGATATTGATTAGCAGCGATATTCACTAAAGACCCTATTCGGCCAGCTGATGTTATTGGTGTGGCAGATTCAGCCCCAGGCAGCATGCATTGTCATTGCTTTTGAATGATATGATTAGCGAAAGGTTCCTCTTGATGATAAAGCAGTCATTTCCCGTAGCTCGTCAAAACTCATAAAGATATAACATTTTTCCGGAACTAACATGGTCTAGCGGTCGAATAGGCCTTGGATAACTACTCTGATTACTTGAAATGCTTACTGTCAGCCATTAGCTTAGCGCAAACAGCTACCATGCTTCGGATGCTGGAAAGTTTAAAGGAAGTGGTCACGATAATTTTCATGGGAACGATAAGGGAAGCTATGTATTGGAGTGGATAGGGGTCCTGCCCAGTGTTACAACAGTGGCAGTGGCGCCTTATCAACGGAGTGATAAGGCGCCGAAATCCACTTCCGTTCAGCAAAAACCAAGACTTATCGATGTGGAAAGGGGTGCGATAAGAGCGTGCTAGATATGATACCGTTATCGTTATCGTCCCGTTTTCATTCTGGAGTGCACCTCTTATCAAGCAGCCGCACCTTCTTATCTCATCGTATCATATCTTCCATGGGCTTACACTCGTCCAACAATTACTGCCTCACACCTTATCGATTGATAACGCGAGGGTAGCAAATCCAGCGTGGAAGCCAGCGTGACCGCTTCCTTTAAGCCCGTTGATTCACCTTCTTAGTGCGATGATTTTTGCAAAACGGAGAATAACACCTGTCAGCATATCATATTCACGAACACGTTCCGGTTCGTTCGACTATCGTGTCAGCCTGGGAGAATTAGGCGGTCGAAAACCCACTCTGAACGACGATATAGCATTGAAAGGAAATGATTTCCGCTTTCCTCATCGGATCTTATCAGCTGCTATCACCTTCTGTCTCCCACCTAATATCTTCCGGTCCCACTCCCTATATCACATCCAAGAGACAGCACCTTAATGCTGCCGGGCCGCACGCTACGAATTTCTTGCTACTTGCATTCTGATGCTCTTATCGGGTCTCATCGAACGTTATCAGTTTCTTGACCCCAAGCAAATACAGTCGATATCCGAAAGTTGGGGTGGGTGTGCCACCGAAATGACGTGCACTTGACAGAAGTGCGTGGATAAGCGTGCCAGCATGCTTAGCTGATAGCCAACGATGTATGCTGGAAGCAGCTTATCCACATAGTTTCTATCAAAGTGCAAACGTCAACTTTCTGCCACGCCTACCCCAACTTACTCGATACGAGTATAAGTATACCCCCCATGTCACACATTCCCCAAAATCATCCTTGACACTGCGCGAACGATCACTGTGCTTTTGTAAATATTTTTCCAGCGCCTCTTATCTGCTCTTATCAGTCGTTATCACTTGATGACGCCCACCAAGTATGTTCCTGTCCACCCCCTACATCATATCCCAAAATCAGTTCCTAACAACTGCTGTGACTGGTGCTATGAATTTCGTGACACACACAGACAGACAGATATTGCGCTTTATACAGGGGGGGCCAAAAAAAGACATTTTGCCTATGTCGGACTTCGGCTCTTTTTTCTTCGCAGAGATTGCTGTCGTTGACGGGAGTTCCTCAGCAGAGTATTCCCTAAGTGTTCCTCTATTAGTGTACGCAGGCTCTCCTTCACTGCCCTCACCGTCTTCAGAATATGACGTCATCTGTCACCGTCGTCAGGCTCAAGGAGGTCTACCGTAAGAGCTTCAGCCTGAAGCTCTTACGCAATTTCGTGAATCGATTTAATGTTGGATAGTTTTCTAGAGGCATTAGCTACCACTGTGCAAATCCCCTCGGAACTAGCTTTCCAGTAAGGGTCGTTATGGTACACGATCCTTCGAAGACCCCATTGAGATCGACCAGTGCACCATGTTTCCAGGGCTAATTCTTCTGATGCCGTCCACGTACGTGGCCACTATGAAGATTTTCTTATAGAATGGAATGCACTCTTTAATAATAAGTTGGAACCGTTCGGTCTGAGTTGAGTAAAATGTGCTTAAATCCATCTGGAAGTGGAGGCAAAATGTCTTTTTTTTTTTCCCCCCCCCCCTGTAATTAGT
>MU894285.1:0-11311 GCA_036418205.1 Ostertagia ostertagi
GCAATATGTTGCCAAAATTGACCATATGTCATGAACTCTGTTCATGATGAATCATCGGTATCGTCATAAAGCCAGCAGAAATTTCTGCTCACAGCTCGCCATATATCCTATCAGATAAGGGCTCACATATAAGAGCCCGGCGATTGATGCCCGAGAAGAGAAAAGTATAGCGAAACAATAGAACGATTACGACGACGATGATCTTGTTAGCAGAGCCAAAGACGATTTACAAACTAGGCGAAATCACGAGAACAATACGACGTTAGGACGAGTTATAATTACATTTGTATTGTATTCTTATTCTGTGTTGTCATTACCTAATAAATCTAGTGGTAAACGGCTCTAGAAACAGACGACTCATTGGACCCTGATGCAGGTCCAAACACCATAGATGCTATGGAGGAACAGTTCGATCCGTTTGAGAGTCGAGAAACAGGTGAAATGAAAAATATAAATGGGGTAAAAAAAGCATGTCGGTCAATCCTTTTACGGACATGCCGCGCATCGTGTCTTCACTTCAGAACCATAAGGACAATAGAATGCCGTCGGTCCTATGTATGCAATGGCTTTAGTGGCGATGCACAAGTCCGTGGTTCGTTTATCTCATGGAATTTCTGGGTCATTCATCCCCTTGAAGTTATGATCATATTGGACAAGTGTGATCCGGGTTTTGATGCTCGAACTATGCACGCATAAGCGTATGCAGAACCGTTATACACAGTCAAATCTGCGCCTCGTGATGCAAGTAATGCTGAAAAAATGTCGCCAAATCAAGCGATATTTCCGCTGCTTAGAAAGAACCCCGTTCCATGATGTCAAAACGCTCATTCGAAATCTAAGTTTACTCCAAACCCTCTATCGAATTCACGAAAGGAAGGCTAGTATGTAACTTAAGAGATCGCCATACTATGATGACAAATACCATCAGTGAAGTTCAATCATATGCAAGGTTTCTTGGAAATATCCTTCCAGAGAAGAAGCACAAGCCGCGTTTGCAGTTGAGTTTCTCTTGACGTGGAAAAACTACCGTAGACCTAATATGCCAAAATGCTTATATTTTATTGCCATTTGGTATCGAAGGGCGCTTCCTAGCGACCAAGGCAATTGCCTTTCGTATCCTCTGGTTACTCCCGGCATTCAAAGTCAGTCTTTCTTAAACGTTCTCTTGCTCAACCTTTCCAAGGGCTGGATGAATTGGAGCGTTTCCAGTGATCTCTTTCCAAGCCTGCTGCTCACTTCAAAACTGTCTTTTTTCCACCTATCTGTATGCTTACCTTCAATTCTCGTGTTAGCGATTTCCTGCCCTTTCATAGTACATGGCGCAATTTTGACCACACTGAGAAAATAAATATGCAATAACCTTAATCAATAGCAAGCTTCGTATTGGGTTTGGTCTGACTTTTCTATGGAGTTTTAATATTTTTAATGGTCTGACGGAGCGATAACAGAGAATTAAGCGGCTTTCAGCTCCCCTTCGTGGAAATTAGAGAATACCTTAGAAACTTGATTTCTGCACATTCCATTGACGCAATAAGTGATGATTCAGTCCCCTTCTTGGAAATTCGAAAAATAAATTAGAAAATATCTTCGCACACTCTAGGATCAGACAAGTATGATTTTGCACGCGAATAAGAGCCCTATATGATGGTACGAAGCGCCAGACAACAGCTCTCTGAACCGGGAAATGGAAGCTGTCGAAGCTGTCTATGTGTAGAAGGCCTGGGAGCTTCGAAGGCCATTTCCACACTTGAACATTTCCACATCTGGAATCGTCCTTAGCGTAATCCCTTTAAGCAAAGGGAATTGTTCACATTCTGCTTGAATTGAGCCTATAAAATAACAAATTTAGTGCCGTGCTAGCTTAAGCAGTGAGCGATATCGCGAAGATACAGGACACCGTCCGAGACTAAGCCTAGGTGTGGGCAACTTAGGGAACAATGAAAATTGCTCATTGGATTCTTTCCTCTCCACCTGAGCCTTAGCCCCGTTTTTGAAAAAAGGAGATGCTTCACGTGGTTTTGAATGCGTTGCTACTATAATGCCCCCGTGTCGTGCGATTGATTGAGCAGTGGATTGTAATCGAACAACATAACCTTTATATGTATGTGATCAGTTTCAGCTTCAAAAGATGATAGCGGCAGCCAATTCCCCGATGAACTATGACAATGAAGCCTACGAAAGTCCACCAGCAGTTGCTGATGCGCCGGCTGGAGAGGCTCACACACTCTCCACTGAGGTAGGCTTACCCGATTACGACTGAAGTGAGTGGTGAGGGAGGGAGGGAGTCGATACAATCAAAAGCATCAGTCCGTCCTACAAAGGTTCGTTTGCTTAAACAGGTCTTATTCCAGGAGTTCGATGAAACTCCAGTCATTCCGAAGCAAATGTCGAAGACGACAATCAAGGATGCGATAATAATGGCTTCACGAAGTGGTCGTACTGATCAACGATTTGTGAGAATTCTTTGGTATTTGACTGCTTTTCAGGCAAGCCAGGCGATGAAGTCAGAAAGATGACACCAAGATCGATTTTCAGAATCGTCAACTACGCCTGCTTCCTGGTGCTGGTTACATACGGTGGGTCCACGTTGATTGGGACCCAGTGACCCCACCACCCCAACATTTTTTGACTGTTGCAACCGCTTACGTTGCTCTTTCAGTGGCCTTAGCGCAAAGCTCTGTGCAGACGTATTATTTCACTAATATACTTGGCAATCTCTTTGTCAAGTCGAAAGCCAGCCCGGCAAGAAAAGCCTTTGTGGACATTTCCACCATGGATGACATTTGGAACGTAAGAATTTATTTTTTGAATGGTTCTCAGGCGCTATCGCAAGGTAGGGGGCATTGTGGTGGCAATGCAACGCCTTAAAACAACCTACCTAACACCGCCTTGAAAATGCCCTTTTAGTCAAAAATGGGACTACTTTAGGCGGGGGTAAGAGACTCTAGGGTGCGTGAGCCATTTTCACTTTCCACGGATTTGCTGGACCTTCCAAGGTTTGGCCCTAGAGGATGCCCCACATATTGCGATAGCGCCGGTTTTGTCTCTTAGACTCCAAATTTGTTTATTTATTTTGTTAGAGCAGCTGAAAATGAACAATGTGATTTCAGTTCCTAGAAGTAGAATTCATGAACAGCCTCTACAAGAGCGATGGCCCGTTCACTGTTGATGAGACAGCGATGGTTTACTACAACAACAGACTACTAGGGCGCCCACGCATACGCATGCTAAAGGTCTCCACGTTAAATTTTTTGTGTCCTGAACAAATCTGCGAAATAGCCGGCATAAGACGCGCGCCTGTGCAGCGCGGCAATTGCGGCCAATGAATCGATACGTGGAACAAATTATAATAATAAGTGATTACAGGTCAGAAACGACTCGTGTAGCGTTATCGCAAGCTTTGCACGTGAAATCACTGAATGCTTCAGTAACTTCAACCCGATCGTCGAAGATAGACACACAATTCCACCGGGAACCACAGAAGCGTAGGTTGATGAGGATTTTGGCACTGATCCATAAATCCCATGCTCGTTAGTGCGCCGAGAAGTTTAAGCAGAGTAGCCAAGACACGGTCAGTTCAGTTCGCAGCATCACTCACGACTGAAGTGGTAGTGAGCACATAGTATATTCCTGTACATAGACACGAAAATCTACTGCAGTAACGCGCTGCGACTGCGTCCGCCTGGCCTGTCTGGGTCTCTGCCTTGCTTGCCGCTGCGACAGCCCCTGTTCGGTACCCTCGTGAAAAGGAGGCATGTGATTCTACATCTGCACTTGATATGCGCCCGTTGTCGGCTGTGGCGGTGACCTGAGCGAAAGCATATAAGGAGTCGAACTGGCTTAAGCTCCATCGTGAATAATCTCCTTAATGAGTGTTCAGCTCAATTGTTTCAGTGGCTGCGAGCCAGCACACGCTCAGGACTGAGACAATCTAACAGCTAACTTACAGTTACCTGCGGAGGTTTTCTACTTCACACTCGCGCGCTACTAGCCCTCGCGAGAAGAGCACTGCAGGCTAAATTCACGGCTCGGAAGTAAGTCTGACCCTTGTCAATGCGAGTGAGTTTTTGAGTTAAAGTAATTACTGCGATAGACTCGAAACAACATAAAGCTGCGAATTTCGGGCGAAGAAAATCCCCATTTCAGTCAAATCGATGCGATCGATCACGTTGGCACGAGAAAGCGCTAAATCATTGATTTTACTCATTGATTCAAACCGAATGTGAACCTGTTCTCTCATTGCATACGGTATATTAGCTCTTTTCTTGAGCTTATTTTTTTGAGAGTCCTGGTACGGATATACAGGGGCTGGCGACCTACTTGCAAAAACGTTAAACACTGGCATTCGTATACCCTGCTATTTTCCCAGCAATGAATGCATCCATAAAGACATTAGCAGTATCTTGCTCAATTGAGATGAGTTAATGTGGAACACCAACCAATGCTCGTGTCAACTTACGTCCAGAAGCGTAAGGTAAGCCACTCACAGGGGGCGTGAGTCTCAAGTAATTCAGACAGTTGTTCGCCCCTCCGGCGCGCCGTAACCCGTGGTCCCTCTGAGCAGAGCACCACTATTATCAGGAATCAACTTTTGTTGGCTTTCCCGCCCGGGTGCACGAGATTCATTTTTGGTCGCTGCTTTTTCGTGTGGAGTGCCAGCAGTTTCCGGATAGCCTAAAGGGACCCCGCCGCGTGCGGTGAGAACGCTAGACTAGTTATGGGTCACGGACGATATCCCCAGCAGGTCCTGTATGGTCGATTAAAGCCGTCAACTAAATGGATACGTGCTAGACCCTAACTACTGTATACGTCCATGCGAGTGCACAGTACGCTCTGCCAGCTTCGCAACTCGTGAACATGTCTAACGCGCAGCTCGCCTTCCGACATGTCTGCATCTCTGCCTTCTCGCCTCGTGACGGGCCTTCTGTCGGGTACCCAGAAATTCCTGACCCCACCCCACTATAGAGTATGATTCTCGAAGCTGTTAGAGCCTTGGGCATTCACCCAATAAAACCGGTCTTCAATAGAGCGACGACAGATGTCTGCACAGAGTTACAGGGATAAGACATCCAGCGTTGTTCAGTCCTTTTCACGCTAAGCACCGACCGTACGGCTTCCATTTATTGTATATTGGTATTTCAGTATCTTACCGACCTGATTGTGAGGACTGATTTACGGGGCAGCGATATAACGCTTGCGGGTATTTTCATCCTCCCAGATGAAACAGGTACAATTAGGGGGTCACGAAAGGATGGAAGATCCAATTGATGAGACAGGATTCCAGACTTGGGATTCGATTTTTGACTCATGGGGGGAGGGTTCGGCGGTGCCGCACCATCGCTAACTCATGTTCTCCCGTAATCTCATACTACCTGATAAGTCTTTCAGGCTTCTTCTGGAACTCCCAGCTTCGGGCGGAGTTCTACCGTCTTATCGCTTCAGCACTTACAATCTCATGCGTTATTTCGGCTGGTACGGTAATGTGCTGATCATCCTGGAAGGAATACTTGTCGGCTTTATTGTAAGGAATTTTATTATCGCTGATAAAATTCTTAATTCAAATCAAAATATTATTAATGAATAAAAAATGATCAATGAAACTACAGGTACAGAATACTAAAACATTCTGAACTGCGGTCGCGTCCCATTAGGTACGTGCGAACTAGTGAGCTTGCCGCGATTTTTTCGATTTTTTTCTGCGATCACGCAGTTTTCTGAAGGGATGGGAAAATGGGGTTTAATAATTAATTAACTACTGAAGAAGCAAGAACTTCAGTACAGTGCCATAAGTGACTTCCTTATATGAATTTTTTTAAAAAGCTACTAATGTAGTCAGTCTAAGAGCTTTGCATAGGGACGCGATAGTCTCTTACAATTGACATGCACCTCTGCGACAAAACGAGTACCGACAGTATTTCAGATCTTCTACATCTTCGAAGAAATCCTCCAACTTGTTCGACTTCGTCTGCGATATCTTCTGAGCTTTTGGAGAATCGTCGATATCGCTCAGCTAACGGTAAAAACAAAGCAATTGTTAGGAAAACAGCAAAAAGGATTAGTTTCAAAAAAATTTGAGAGTTTATCTGAAATTCAACTGTTCTCTCAGTAGAATTGATTTGTTCTCAAAAAACATATCACCACATACAAAAGAAGGAAGCTCGTGAACGCGCGAGAGGCGTAAGTCAAATCACCAAGCAGAGCCGCGCGCGGTTGCGTGCGTTGCAGTCTCGGCTGTGAAGCATTTTCTCTAAAAGTTTCAAATGGCATCTCTCAAAATTGAAATGACATGTGAGTAGCTGGGTAATATCGTGTCGAGGTTCTTCTCAGTACGATACCAGACTGGTGGATGAGCTGCTGAATAAATTTGTTACAGAATGGTGTGAGAAGGAGAAAACGGGGTGGGAGTCTACTCCAAGCTCATGGGTTGTCATTATGAAAGTGGACATCTCTTTTCACTCCACTTTTTTTTAGCTATGCTGCTGTGAAATCTTTTTGAACTACAATCGCATCAAAGTCGCCTCTGATCGCATCAACGATGCTCTACACAGTGAGTTGTAATTTGTAATTGTTTACAACACAGGTAAATCTGTGTGGAAAAAAATTGTATATGAAAGGAGATGGAATTCTTCATGAAACAAATTTGACAAATATAGTTAGCAACTGCACAAACCAAATGACATAAAAATTGACGAATTAAGTCTGAGATACTTGTTTGAAGCACTCAGAAAGGAACTATATTGTGGGGATACTCCCAACACTAACTCATGTAATATGCGAATCCAAAGTGGTCCTGTTCACGAAAAATATGAACGTCTGACGTCACGCTTACAATAAAGCTTATACGAGCACCGACAAATGGTCTCCTCACACCTACCTCCTGAATTGGCCTGAAAAAAATATGAAAAGCACGCAGTTTAAGAAAATAGGGAATTATACCACCTTCTTGCTGCCATTCTGATTGCTCCTTTTCGTTCCCCTTGCTTTTAAAGGCAAAGTTCGGGAATCAGACCCACCTAATGAACCTAAAAGTCCTTAAAGTGGCTAGAAGCGCATGAGGACGCAACTGCAGCGACTCGCCAAAATCCCGCATCGAAATGCGTCACTAAGGCGCTAGGGGCCAAGGACTTTGACACGCTCCACCTGTTGCGACACGCTCCGCCCACCGCTCGATATCTTGTCTGCGTCGCAATTTGATCTGCTATGCTCTCTCTTCTCGGATTCTCTACCGCTCTCCGCGCTCACATTATCTCTCATCTCCCTGCCGGCCTTTTGAACTTCTCCGCAACGTAGAGCAAAAGGCTCGTATTTCCTGTGTATTTCACGATTTTTTTTTCCTTTTTTCTCCACTGGCGGTCCACCTCCCACCCCTACTTTCACATTTGAGTGAAATATCTCATCCGTTTAATCCTGAATTTTGCCTTTAAGGCAGAATATTATAGTACCACACTTCCGGATGAAAGAGACCGCAAGAATGATGGGAGAAACAAGACTGTTGAAAACATTTGGAAGTATCACAAGAGCGCTGTGATGCTGCTGGGTTGTGTAAACAAAACTTTTGCCCCAGACGGGACTCAAACCCACACAACTCGCTTGAACAATCACAAACAAATTTGAAAGTACGACATGCGCTGATTAAGGATCAATGATCAAGGCGTGTTGCATCCCTACAGCGGGCTCCCACATTGGTCATTTCCTTCACCTAGGCCGGTAAGGTAAGGAGCCGTCCGAAGAAGGAAGGCACATACTGCCCATATGCAAGGAAGGATGCCTTTTGAGGTTGTGACTTGCATGCCTGATTGTTTTTTTGATTGACGACAACCATTGCACCCCATTTTTAAATGGTTCTTTCAAACTGAATGAACACATCCTAAGTGCAGCATGTGCCCTTAGGTGCGTGCCTAAATGTCATAGTCCACAAACCAATACGCCGCTATAAGAGATTGGTAATCGATACCGGTGTGGATAAGTGTGCGTGCTGCTGTCATCAAACAACAAATGGGTCAGTGCACAAATCGAACGGGCGACTGAAGCCAGGAGTTTCGATTTCTAAATAGGACTTCAAATAAGAATATGCCGAGTTCCCATGTGACCTCTCGAATTTCTTCCAGGCGGACTGACCGTAGCAGCTTTCGACGATGTTGTCAGTACACAAGAGGTCTTCAATAACATCGCTGCTGTGGTTCTATTCCTGTCGTGGATTCAAAGGTTGTAGACCTGTTTGCCCACTCCAAAATTTACAACTACTAAATTTGCGATCTCGCCGTTCAATTCCAATTCAAACATTCTTTTTATATGGTCAACTCAACATCGGAATAACCAGAACGATGAATCAAAGGCACGACCGTCTTTCTCGCTCGCTACGGAGTGAATCGGTGATTCCGCTGTGTAATGTTCCAGCCAGTGTCTTCTTCGTTACGCGCTAATTTGGTATCTGGTCTTCGGCACTCAAGTGATACTAACCGAGTTCCGAGGAAGCAGCATCTAGAACTTGAATCGTTGAACTCGCTGCCACATAGAAGCCACGCCTTTGAGGCCGTACGGTACGCTCGTCGGCTCTGCGGCAACAATAATCAATTGGACAGTTTTGCGACATTTCGATAAAAATTAAGTTCTGATACCAGTCACGGATTTCGAATGAGATCAGTGAGACCTGATTCGGGAGAGGCAGTCAGTTCAGCGCACTAACTATTTCACACAGCATCAGTTCTCAGTACCGCGGCGCGACCGCACGTCAAGAGAGGCCAGGACTCTGAAATCTCACCAGGAAGTCTTTCAGGGCGTGACGAAGCTTTTTGAAAACGGTCTTTTGCATGATATAGGGGCAGATGCGGGACCACAGAACCATGTTTAATTTTTCCTGAACGGCCCTCTGAATACCAGAAAAGGAGGTCCCTAGTTCGATTCCTCGTGGTAACAAATTTTTGCATTTCGAGTTGACGTGCCAAGTTAGAACCAACCAGAACAATCAGAACTCCATTTTGCGCGAATTTTGGAACGTCAACTCGAAATGCAAAAATTTGTCACCAAGAGGAATCGAACTAGGGACCCCCTTTTCTGGTATTCAGAGGGCCGTTCAGGAAAAATTAAACATGGTTCTGTGGTCCCCGCATCTGCCCCTATATCATGCAAAAGACCGTTTTCAAAAAGCTCGTCACGCCCTGAAAGACCTTCCTGGTTAGTATCACCAAATGTGAAGCTAGTCACTCTTGAATATGGCTAAGGAAAAATAAGCAAGTTGTGCTGAGCAAGCTGATTTCAGATTGCGGACTACTCCACATTTCTCAGTTCCGTTTTCGCCCTACTCCGCACTGTCCTCGGTGATTTCGACTTTTCGGCACTTTCGCAAACAAATCGCGTCCTTGGGCCGTTATTCTTTGTCACTTACGTGTTCTTCGTCTTCTTCGTTCTGCTGGTGAGTCGGTAAAGAGCCATGGGTTGCCCGCGAATATGGTCGCCGCAATGCCGTGCGCGCGGTGCCGCGCCCCCTAGCCATGCATATTATACTAAATGTAAGCCTATAGAACCAATACATTCTTCTAGAACATGTTCCTCGCTATCATCAACGACTCGTACGTGGAAGTAAAAGCCGAACTAGCACGCCAGAAAGATGGCTATGGTATTTTCGATTGGATTAGAAAGGTCAGTAACATTCGGGTACCCGACAGGAGGCACGTCGCGCGCGACAAGGCAGAGTCAGCGGGATTACACCGGCGTATTATAGGTGAATTTCGCCTTAAGGAAAAAAGAAAAAAAAAAAAAAAAAAAAAAAAAAAAAAAAAAAAAAAAAAAAAAAAAAAAAAAAAAAAAAAAAAAAAAAAAAAAAAAAAAAAAAAAAAAAAAAAAAAAAAAAAAAAAAAAAAAAAAAAAAAAAAAAAAAAAAAAAAAAAAAAAAAAAAAAAAAAAAAAAAAAAAAAAAAAAAAAAAAAAAAAAAAAAAAAAAAAAAAAAAAAAAAAAAAAAAAAAAAAAAAAAAAAAAAAAAAAAAAAACAACCCCCAAACACGCACACACGCCCACACTCGTCCGCTGACTCTGCCTTCTTGCCGTGCACGGACCTCCTGTCGGGTACCCGTCATTGAGGGCTGTTGACCTTCAAGGCAATTGTAAAGAGACTGTTGTAGAAACTTACCGGTGGGAAGCGGAATGACAAGACACTTACTACTTACAACGACTACAAACTCGAATTGTTGACGTAAGTGAACCGATATCGCTCGAATCTCTGATAATAGCTCAGAGCTTATTGTTTTAGGGCTGGCTACAACGAGAAGGACGTTACGGACGCGTTCGAGAAGCTGAACATAGACCTTGACGACGAAGTCAACAATGACGTTAGTGACATCTTGCTCACAGACGGTTTGAAATTGCCTCCCTCCCCCCTCTCAGGCCCATAGATATAAGGCTGCGAAAGTAGTAGGGCGTGGACTTCACTTGCAGAGCGTTGTTTCGCTTTCTTGGGCTCGGATCAGCCTCATTCTTTTCCCTGAGCCACTGCTTCTTTTCTTTCGCAAAGAGCTCACCCGGTTGCCCATCTTCTTAGGAATTCTTCATGTGTTCGTCTCTATCAGTTGTACTTGTATCTTTGAATTCCAGGCTCTTGTTGAGGTTGGAAATGAGATCAGGGATCAGGTGTGCCGCAAGAAAGTCATCGAGGAAGAGTATCGTTCAACCGCAGTGTAAGTGATTTTCTCACCACATGTATACTCGACAAACTTGCAGCAGGACGTCCTGGCTGCTACTCACGGTTGCAAATGTGTGCGCGTTAGGGTGGAGGCGAAGAACGTCAGCACCATTGCCAGTCCATTGTCAACTTGAGCGCTTAGCATCCGCTACTACGTGTACCTCGCATCAGGCTTCGAGCCTGCCGAGTATAAACGTGGCTTGCATGCATAATTTTACTCATAGCAAGGATTTTGGGCGGTATCGCAATATACAGGGACGTTCTCTAGAACTAGACCTAAGAGGGGCAGGAATTCCGTGGAGAATGGAAATGGCTGACGCACCCTGGAGTCTCTCCTCCTCCACCTCAGGCTTGGTCCTGTTTTCAACAAACAGGGATTTCATTTGTTCTCTGAATTTCGAATGCATTACCATCACAATGACCTTGTATCTTGCGATAGTGCCGGATTTTGTTTAAAAACCTTGGTGGTTTCAGACTGACTCGTCGCATTGACATGATGGATAATGCCATATTCAACGTGGTCGAGAAACTGTCAAAAACCATTGAACAACTGAACCGCATCGAATACTCCAAAGTGCTTGTGAAGGAGCATCAAAATCAGCTAAAAGCGGATGTAAGTGATGAGAAAAAGCGCT